>JAOTQE010118849.1:0-12732 GCA_025631205.1 Nesometra sesokonis
CAAACTCTATGGAACAGAAACTAATACTAACCCAACGGTATCGGAGAGAAAACCTACTACGAGACAGAGTTAGACACCTTCTAAAAAAACATAAAATGGAGATACATGATACCTTTCAAGAATAATGAAAACAGATGCATCAATACGAATAACAAATTGGTAATCAAGAAAAGAAAATGAGAAATTAAGATATCAAAAAAGTGAAGGAATGACGTCATCAAATTAATGGAATTTATGAATTGGAAAAGAACGGTATCGGATAGAAAAAGGCAGAAAATGGCAGGGGAGGGTTTCAAACAACACTGGATGGAATATCCCAATGACGATGATGCTAATGGGGTGGGGGATGGGGTGGGGGGGGGGTAAAACCGCGAAACGCCTAGACGCTTTGGTAATATACAATATTATAATCACCATTAGGCATTATTAGCAGTTAGCAATACTGGAATACACAAGTAATCACATTTCTGAATGGATCATATTGCACTTAACATGACCGTGGTATTCTCTAGTTGGATGCACCAAGAAGAAAGAGCAATTTATTTTTTTTATTTTCAGATTTTCATTAGGCCTATATTTTCGGCTTAAACTTGTCTTTAACTCAATCAATAATATATTCCATCTTCAAGGCATTTATTTTGAATTTAAATGAAAAGTTTAAAGTTTGGTTAAGCCATTAAAAGAAAGTTATAATTAAAGAATATTATTGAATAACTACAGTGAACAAAAAAAATATACTCGCTCGAATAAGCGCTCACCGGACGACATTAAGTACGGGGTGCTTATTACATTTATAGTGTAGGTATAAATTGAAAATTAATAGGGATTAGGAAATCTGTGACCGACCAATAGTACTAATGAATACTATCATCGAGTATATTTTGTGTTTGTACTTTGGTGTTCTTTTGACGTTTTTACTATGGCAGTGTCCTGTATCTCAAGACGATTTCCCAAAGTTAGACAATAAAGATTTGATTGATTGAATACTACCATTTGGTGAATAACCTTGCATAGAACACATTTAGGGCAGATGAATGCTTGTTGAAAAATTGAACAGACTTATCTAAATTATGAGCGTTTATTCAAACGGGACGCTTATGCTGCGTTTATTAGAGCTTGTGAAATTGGTATATCTCAGTTCACAAACGCGTTAATTTCGTCGTCGTACAAACTAGAGTACCTTAAGGTACTCTAGTACACACGAGTTGTAAACTCGGAGCAGAATTTCTACTTCGATTTGCACAAGTTGTAAAATTTGCTTTATTAAAATTATTTTAAATACAGAGAGTGCCTTATGTATGTTTTTTTTTATGAAACCTTAAATTTTTCACTGTTTAGTGTTGGCCTAGGTTCAATTCTAGGCTACTATTGCAATTTGTCTAAAATTCTTTCACGAAATGGCTCAAAATTCAACGAACACATTGCAACAGCGACAGCAGCAATTTTAGTGTTTTTCAATGAATTCACACCTCGTGTTCCCTCATGCTACAATTGTGAACAAGCTAATGAACACAATGTGACCAATGACATCTAGTTAGTCGATGGAATGTGTACAAACAGTTCAAAATAAGGCTACCTCTAACGAGTGCACGTGTTATTGCAACAAGTTCAGCATGATGATGACGACGACGATGATGATTATGATAATGACGGTGGCGATGATGATGATGAAATTACCTGATGTGGTCAGGGACTAGAGTATAGCAATTCTTCGTTGTAATTACGTGTTGATATGAACTCTAGTTCATTAATACAACTATCCCGATACCCTTGAGTTATAATAATCTTTATTTAGCTTGAGTCCGGCATCCTTTGAACTCACCGACTACTCCATCAAATATTAGAAAGGAAGAAATTCTAATAAATTATACAAACCAAGATTTAAGTAAGAACTCACAAAAATAGACAGATTACTTCAGTATATTAATATTATTAGTATTGATTTATTCAAATTCATCGTACATTCCTTAAAGATAATTGTGACTAACCAAAAAAAAAAAAAAAAATCATCCCATTTAATTAACTTGCTTCTATAAAAGAAGAGGATATAAATTTGTGTACAGTATTTTTAAAATCCCGGAACCGAGGGAGGTGGAATAAAACCCAGGTTCCAAGAGAGATGGAAAAACCCTGGTTAGAAAGGGCAAATGTCGAGAGGGTTAAGGGAGGTTATAATCAAGCGAGCAGCTGCTGCGGTTTGTTTCGCAAATAAAGGGTCGGGAGTTCAAAGCTTATGTTAGCTGGCTAAGGGAGGTTAGGACCAATGTTGGTGGGGTTTAATAAGGTGTGGTGAATGATAGGTTAGGTCAGATGTGGGTGGGGTGAAAGGAGTGGTGGTGAATGCTAGATTACGATCAATGGGTGTGAGGTTAAAGGAATTGTAGTGAATGCCAGATTAAGAGCAATGCGGGTTGGGTTAAAGGAGTTGTAGTGAATGTCACATTAAAACCAATGTGGGTTGGGTTAATGGGGGCGGTGTGGATGTCAGATTAAGACCAATGTAGATGTGTTAAAGAAGGCGTGGTTATTACCAGATTAAGACCAATGTAGGTTGGGTCAAATGAGTTATACTGAATGCCAGATTAAGACCAATGTGGGTTGGGTTAAAAAAGGCGTGATGAATGCCAGATTAAGATCAATGTGGGTTGGGTTAAAGAAGGTGTAGGCCTAGTGAATGCCAGATTAAGACCAATATGGGTGGGGTTAAAGGCGTGATGAATGCCAGATTAAGATCAATGTGAGCGGGGTTAAAGAAGGTGTGATGAATGCCAGATTAAGACCAATGTGGATGGGTTAAAGGAGACGTGGTGAATGTCAGATTAAGATAAATGTGGATTAAAGGTGTAGGCCTAGTGAATGCCAGATTAAGACCAAGGTGGGTTAGGTTAAAGGAGTTGTATATCAAAAGATATGTGGGTGGGTTAAAGGACTCAGGTGTGGAAAATACCAGATTAAGATAAAGTGGATGCGTTAAAGGAGGCGTGGTGAATGCCAGATTAAGATCAATGTGGATGGGTTAAAGGAAGCGTGGTGAATGCCAGATTAAGACCAATGTGGATGGGTTAAAAGAGGCGTGGTGAAAGCCAGATTAAGATCAATATGGGTGGGTTAAAGAAGGCGTGGCGAATGTCAGATTAAGACAAATGTGGGTGGGGTTAAAGGAGGCGCGGTGATTGCCAGATTAAGACCAATGTAGATGGGCTAAAGGAGGCGTGGCGAATGCCAGATTAAGATCAATTTGGGCGGAGTTAAAGGTGTAATGAATGCAAGATTAAGACCAATGTGGATTGGTTAAAGGAGGCGTGGTGAATGCCTAAATAAGACCAATGTGGGTTGGGTTAAAGGTGTAGTGAATGCAAGATTAAGACCAATTGGGTGGGATTAAAAGAGGCGTGGTGATTGCCAGATTAAGACCAATGTGGGTTTGGTTAAAGGAAATGGATTAATGCCATTTTAAGGCAAATGTGGATGAGTTAAAGGAGGCGTGGTGAATGCCAGGTTAAGACCAGTGTTGGTGGGGTTAAAGGAGTTGTGATAAATATGGTATTAAGAACCAATTGGGTGGGGTTAAAAAGAGGTGTAGTGAATGCCAGATTAAGACCAAAGTGGGTTGGGTTAAAGGAGGCGTAATGAATGCCAGATTAAGATCAACGTGGGCGGGGTTAAAGAAGGTGTAGTGAATGCCAGATGAAGACCAATGTGGGCGGGTTTAAAGAAGGTGTGGTGAATGCCAGATTAAGACCAATGTGGGTTGGGTTAAATGAGGCGTGATGAATGCCAGATTAAGATCAATGTGGGCGGGGTTAAAAAAGGTGTAGTGAATGCCAGATTAAGACCACTGTGGGCGGGGTTAAAGAAGGTGTAGTGAATGCCAGATTAAGAACAATGTGGGTTGGGTATAGTTGAGGGCAATATCATTTTAGGAGCAATGTGGATGGGGTTAAAAAGGTGTAGTGAATGCCAGACTAAGACCAATGTGGGCGGGGTTAAAGAAGGTGTAGTGAATGCCAGATTAAGATCAATGTGGGCGGGTTTAAAGAAGGTGTGGTGAATGCCAGATTAAGAACAATGTAGGTTGGGTTAAAGGAGGTGTCATGAATAACATTTTAAGATCAATGTGGGCGGGGCTAAAGAAGGTGTGATGAATGCCAGATTAAGATCATTGTGGGCGGGGTTAAAGAAGGTGTGGTGAATGCAAGATTAAGACCTTTGGGGGTGAGTATAGTTGAGGGCAATATCAAATTAGGAGCAATGTGGGTGGGGTTAAAGAAGGTGCAGATAATGCCAGATTAATACCAATGTGGGCGGGGTTAAAGAAGGTGTGATGAATGCCAGATTAAGATCAATGTGGGCGGGGTTAAAGAAGGTGTGGTGAATGCAAGATTAAGATCAATGTGGGCGGGGTTAAAGAAGGTGTGATGAATGCCAGATTAAGATCAATGTGGGCGGGGTTGAAGGTGTAGTGAATGCCAGATTAAGATCAATGTGGGCGGGGTTAAAGAAGGTGTAGTGAATGCCAGATTAAGACCAAAGTGGGTTGGGTTAAAGGAGGCGTGATGAATGCCAGATTAAGATCAATGTGTGCGGGGTTAAAGAAGGTGTAGTAAATGCCAGATTAAGACCACTGTGGGCGGGGTTAAAGAAGGTGTAGTGAATGCCAGATTAACACCAATGTGGGCAGGGTTAAAGGACGTGTGATGAATGCCATTTTAAGATCAATGTGGGCGGGGTTAAAGAAGGTGTGAATGCCAGATTAAGATCATTGTGGGCGGGGTTAAAGGTGTAGTGAATGCCCGATTAAGATCAATGTGGGCGGGGTTAAATAAGGTGTAGTAAATGCCAGATTAAGACCACTGTGGGCGGGGTTAAAGAAGGTGTAGTGAATGCCAGATTAACACCAATGTGGGCAGGGTTAAAGGACGTGTGATGAATGCCATTTTAAGATCAATGTGGGCGGGGTTAAAGAAGGTGTGAATGCCAGATTAAGATCATTGTGGGCGGGGTTAAAGGTGTAGTGAATGCCCGATTAAGATCAATGTGGGCGGGGTTAAATAAGGTGTGGTGAATGCAAGATTAAGATCAATGTGGGCGGGGTTAAAGAAGGTGTGATGAATGCCAGATTAAGATCAATGTGGGCCGGGTTGAAGGTGTAGTGAATGCAAGATTAAGACCAATGTGGGCCGGGTTAAAAAAAGGTGTGGTGAATGCAAGATTAAGACCTTTGGGGTGGGTATAGTTGAGGGAAATTTCAATTTAGGAGCAATGTGGGTGGGGTTAAAGAAGGTGCAGTGAATGCCAGATTAAGACCAATGTGGGCGGGGTTAAATAAGGTGTGGTGAATGCAAGATTAAGATCAATGTGGGCGGGGTTAAAGAAGGTGTGATGAATGCCAGATTAAGATCAATGTGGGCGGGGTTGAAGGTGTAGTGAATGCCAGATTAAGATCAATGTGGGCGGGGTTAAAGAAGGTGTAGTGAATGCCAGATTAAGACCACTGTAGGCGGGGTTAAAGAAGGTGTAGTGAATGCCAGATTAAGAACAATGTGGGTTGGGTTAAAGGAGGTGTCATGAAAACTATTTTAAGATCAATGTGGGTGGGGTTAAAGAAGGTGTAGATAATGCCAGATTAATACCAATGTGGGCGGGGTTAAAGAAGGTGTGATGAATGCCAGATTAACATCAATGTGGGCGGGGTTAAAGAAGGTGTGATGAATGCCAGATTAAGATCAATGTGGGCGGGGTTATTGGTGTAGTGAATGCCAGATTAAGATCAATATGGGCGGGGTTAAAGAAGGTGTGGTGAATGCCAGATTAAGACCAATGTGGGTTGGGTTAAAGGAGGCGTGATGAATGCCAGATTAAGATCAATGTGTGCGGGGTTAACGAAGGTGTAGTAAATGCCAGATTAAGACCACTGTAGTCGGGGTTAAAGAAGGTGTAGTGAATGCCAGATTAACACCAATGTTGGCAGGGTTAAAGGGCGTGTGATGAATGCCATTTTAAGATCAATGTGGGCCGGGTTAAAGAAGGTGTGATGAATGCCAGATTAAGATCATTGTGGCGGGGTTAAAGGTGTAGTGAATGCCAGATTAAGATCAATGTGGGCGGGGTTAAATAAGGTGTAGTGAATGCCAGATTAAAATCAATATGGGCGGGGTTAAAGAAGGTGTGATGAATGCCAGATTAAGACCAATGTGGGCGGGGTTAAAGAAGGTGTGGTGAATGCCAGATTACGATCAATGTGGACGGGGTTAAAGAAGGTGTAGTGAATGCCATATTAAGACCACTGTGGGCGGGGTTAAAGAAGGTGTAGTGAATGCCAGATTAAGACCAATGTGGGCGGAGTTAAAGAAGGTGTGGTGAATGCAAGATTAAGACCTTTGGGGTGGGTATAATGGAGGGCAATATCAATTTAGGAGCAATGTGGGTGGGGTTAAAGAAGGTGTAGTGAATGCCAGATTAAGATCAATGTGGGCGGGGTTAAAGAATGTGTGGTGAATGCCAAATTAAGATCAATGTAGGTTGGGTTAAAGGTGTAGTAAATACTAACTGGGTGGAATAAAGGAGGCGTGGTGAATGTCAGATTAAGATCACTGTGGGTGGGGTTAAATGAGTTGTGGTGAATGTCAGATAAGGCAATGTGGATGGGGTTAAAAGAGGTTTAGTGAATCAGATTAAGACCAATGTGGGTGGGGTTTAAATTAGGCGTGGTGAATGACAGATAAAGACAACTGTGTGTGGGCAATGTGGGTTGGGTTAATGTAGACATTGTGAATGCCAGATTAACACCAATGTGGGTTGGATTAAAGGTGTGGTGAATGCCAGATTAAGACCAATGTGGGTTGGGTTAAAGGTGTAGTGAATGAAAGATTAAGACCAATTGGTGGGATTAAAGGAGGCGTGGTGAATGTCAGATTATGATCACTGTGGGTGGGGTTAAAGGAGTTGTGGTGAATGTCAGATAAGAGCAATGTGGATGGGGTTAAAGGAGGTTTAGTGAATCAGATTAAGACCAATGTGGGTGGGGTTTAAATTAGGCGTGGTGAATGGCGGATAAAGACCATTGTGAGTGGGCAATGTGGGTTGGGTTAATGTAGGCGTTGTGAATGCCAGATTAACACCAATGTGGGTTGGATTAAAGGTTTGGTGAATGCCAGATTAAGACCAATGTGGGTTGGGTTAAAGGAGGTGTGGTTAATGCCAAGTTGGGAAAATGTAGGTGGAGTTGAGAGAGGTGGATGAATGCCAGGTTAGGACCAATGTAAGTATGGTTAAGGGAAATATCAATTTAGGAGCAATGTGGGTGGAGTTAATGGTGATGAATGAGTGCTAGGTTAGGACTAATGTGATGAGTATAATTGAGGGTAATATCAATTTAGGAGCAATGTGGGTGGGGTTAATGGTGGTGAATGAGTGCTAGGTTAGGACCAATGGAGGGTAATATCAATTTAGGAGCAATGTGGGTGGGGTTAATGGTGGTGAATGAGTGCTAGGTTAGGACCAATGGAGGGTAATATCAATTTAGGAGCAATGTGGGTGGAGTTAATGGTGGTGAATGAGTGCTAGGTTAGGACCAATGTGGATCCTAACCTAGCAGTTCAAATTTTAAAATGTATTTATTATATATTGTATTTATTTAGAAAAAACCTGTTAGTGGCAGTTTTCATCGCTGTTGATTGGAATCTGAATAAAATAAAATAAAGTAATATCAACTTAGGAGCAATGTGGGTGGAATTAATGGTGGTGAATGAGTGCTAGGTTAGGACCAATGTGAAGAGGTGGCAAAATGACAGGTTTAAAAACTACAGTAATGACTAATGTGGGTGGTGTTAAGAAAAATTTAGATACCAGATTAGGACATGACTGGGGTTAAGGAAAGTGGATGAATGCCATGTTAAGACCAGGGGGAGGGGGATTTAGGGATATAGGTGAATGTTAAGTTGGGACCAATGTGGGTGGGGTTAAAGGAGACAGGATAAAAATAAGATAAATGTTAGTAAAAATGGAAGTCAAATTACTTTAATTGATTCTTAAGCAGGTCGACAAGTATGATAATCCAGATCTTTTATTTATTTATAACTTCACAATTCAGTTATTTTATTTTCATTACCTTTGCCGAAAAAGTTGGCGTGATTATGTTTTCGGTTGTGTTGGTGTGTTTGTGGGTGTGTGTGTTTTTCTGTTTGCAGCATAACTTAATAATTGACAAATTTTGACGGAACTTTCAGAGAAGTTTGGAAATGACCTAAAGAATAATGGATTAAATTTTGGTGAATATTTGTGGTCGCATGCACCTGTGGGGCCTCCAGAAAACATATGGTGTCCAGTGTATGAACTGTAGTGGGGCTTCACGCTACACTGATTTTTCATGGAAGGAATGGTTAGTTTCTACACACCGTTCATAGAATGGTTATCCTTATTGTAAAACAACCAAAATAAAGTATAGATATACATATGGGCCAGGCATAACATTAAATGGATACCAAAACACACAAAATGGGGCAAGTGAACGTTTTTAATGCCCACTCGGATCTGGGAAAGTGAGCCCACCTCTCTTTGTTGGATCCTGGATCCACTCCTTCGATGGAGGTAATAAACTAGCTTACACATAAAATTCAAGGCTGATAGGGTTAAGGGGTGTGGATGGATGTCAAGTTTGGACCAATATGGGTGGGGTTAAGGGAGTTGGGATGAAAGTAGTGAAGGTCAATATAAAACAGGCTGTTTATTATGGAAAATAGAAATCACACTAATTTAAATTATTTTTAATGTGAAAAGAAGGCACTGTTCACATCACATGCAAAAGTATGCTAATACAGATCTACTGTATCATTTATGCAACTTCGTGATTCTCCTATTTTATATTCATTTACATGTAGTATTTATTATTGTTTAACCTATATCTGCAAGGAAGTTATATTTCAAAGTACTCTGTGATTAAAATTTTGTATATAAAATGTTTAAAAAAAAGGCTAGCTTACATATAAAATTCAACTATCAATACCACATATTACAATGTGATATTTCATGCAAGGCAAGACAACATCTTTATTACCATTAAAATTCTCTGTGAGTTAAAAAAACAAATTTAGAGTAAAATCAATCTATATCTAAATAATTCATTATTAAATACTTATATCATTATTATTTCTGACCATTGCCAAGTTGTTGATTTTTTTTAGTGCAAACAGTATTTTTTTATATGGTAATTCTCTATATAAGACAAGTTAAATTATTTATGATTAAAATTTAAATAGTTGATAGTTACATACTATAGTTTTAGTAAATATTTCTACTATTATATAATGTATACTAATTTTGATAATTGATTTGGTAAGAATGTAGACTATATTATCAATGTATTATTTCAAGCACATAACATGTATTGTATTTCATGAATAGTACTTTAAATTATAACACTACATTTTATGTATATAAAAAAGTTAAGAAGTTCTTAAATATAATATCGCCATCAATTCTAAACATTTGTAGAAATTATTTTAATATAAAGTTGATAAACCAAGTTAACAAGTAATTAGTTACTACATTTCAGCTAACTTCAGTAGCCTTACTACAATCACACAGAACACAGAACTCTAAAACATGAATACTGCATTAATTCATGAATGCAGACTTTTTCTCTTCAATGTGGCTGAATTCAGCTTTTACAATGAAGCAGAACCAAACAAAGGTCAAATTTTGAAATATTGGTAAAAACAGCACCTTCTACAAATATCACTGCCAGTGTTTACGCCTTTCCCTTGGACCATTTCACACAGGAGACCCTATATTCTGGAATTTGATCTTATTTGTGAAAGGGTTTTGACCTGCAATAATGCAGTCGTGGTTGGTGCAACACCCTTGTTATGACATTCAAATACATGCTGTTCTGTCCCCTATCTACGATCTCTGTCTCCTTTTAATGCAGTAGATGGTTCATGTCAGTTTCTCCCTGATCTGCATTATTGTCATTTTCTGTCAGTATCTGTCAACATGGTTTATCAACATTACAATAATACCACAATAATATTTTGAAACAAGATTATATTTTTTTGAGAATTTAAACTGTTATTATTATCTTCATTATTGGTATAATAATAAACTATTATTATATAAACTTTCAAGTTCAATTTGGAATTTTCCCCATGCTTATTATTATTATATGGGTCTCACCACAAAATGAGTCTCATGGTAGGAAAATCCAAAATTAAGTTATTGGTAACTTCCAATAAAGCATAATATAAGTTGTAATCTACACTTTAAATGACATTCATTGGATAAGTAGATTCAAAGATACAAGCATTTGAAATGTTCATGTATGGAAATACGGTTTTGAGAAAATCACCTATGAAGTACTCTAAAAACAAACAATTAAAAGACTGTAAATATCAGAAAACCTGCATGAAAGACACTTTCCTGCATGAAAAATTACCTAAAAGTATATTATAATAAAATATAAGTACCATATTCCTCATAACTGTTTAAAACTAAATTTTTCAAAAATTTGACTTCAGTTTTTATCTCAGTTTGATGTTATCTACGGTGACTCATTTTGTGGTCGAGACCTCACATATACTAAATATGGGGCAAGGCATGGCAAAAACCACCACGTTGCAAAATGAAAAAATAGAGGTAGTATTAAAAGCCTACTACACATGTTGTAAGCTTTAAAATGAGTAGTCAAAATAAAACATCTGAAGTTATGAAACAAAATATAATATGAAATTTTCTTTTGTATTTTTATATTTCCTGTTGTTATTTTGCTTATTTCTCAATACCTTTCTGTGGGACAACTTGGTGGTTTTCAATGCTTTGCCTCATATTTATATTAATTATTTTATTATTTATTATCTTAAATATTTTTATTACTGCTTGGCTTTTACCTGTAATTTATTTCTATTTTGACAATTATTGAGGTATCAAATAATTTAATATGTCTGTCATTGAGTCTCACTGTTATCATTGTAGTCTAACAAAACTCTTTTGGGAAATCTGTTTCTGAATACAGCTAAATACAAAGTCTGATTGGAATATTTTATCGTAATTGATAGATAGGGTACATTCATTAAATGAGGTAGGTTAAAGTGTTGGTAAAATTGAACAATTTACTTGCAAATATTTTTGTAAAATATGAGACCTGAGAGGAGAGAGAAAGAGAAAGAATGAGGCCGAACACATAACCTGACTTCTATTTGTCAAAACATGATTGGGCCCTCATTAATTCTATATTTTATATTTCTAGTATTTTTTTTTCCAATCATTTTATATTTTAGTATATATTTCTAGTATTTTTATTATAATTAAATTTCCATGTATATAACATAGCAATATGATAAATTAATGTTTAAGCTATAAGGATATTGACATAATACTATTCACAATACATAGAAATTATTTTTATATAATAATATTATTAAATCTGATTATTTATAATACCTTATAAATAAACAAACATCTGATATATCTTAAAGTTTATAAGGAATTATAACTTTTTATAAATATCTTAATGTCTCAATTGGTATCTTCTATATAAATGTATCACTAAATCAAACATTTATACTTTTCCCAATGTTTTTACTTAATTTATATATTTTTGAGAATTTTATGAAGGCTTATTCAAAAGGAAAAGTTTTCCATAATACCTCATAAACATTTTAATGTCGCCAACTCTTGCTCTTTGTAAAACTCTCACATTCTCTATATATTCCAAAATTACAAATTCCTTGGAATCGGTAACTATTGCATATTTGAACCCCTTAAGGTAGCAAAGATAACCAGCAGCTTGGTACATTGCCACATCTAGCCACATGCCATTAGTGTCTGTGATGACCAAAAGCAATGAAGATAGGGAATCATTACATAATCCCTTGTGATACTTCAATTCAACAAGTCGATTGGCAGAGAAATCGGAGTTTGGTTGAATTGATTTCTATGAAAATAAAACAAAAAGTAATGAAATCACAATTATATTCTATAATATTGTATGTAGTGGTGTGTGTGTATGGTGGATGGAGGGGGGGGGGGCTTAACTGGCTAATTATAAAAAAAGAAAGAAATAGAAGCACAGGGGCTGCATGTAGCTACTTGTAGAGGCCAAGTTGGACCTAAGTAGATTTTTTTTTTGCTTCTCAAAACCAAAATCAGATTAATTCCCCCTCCCCTAAATCACATTCCTGGATCTGCCCCGGTATATGCAGGGGTGGATCCAGGATTGTGAGTTTGGTGAGGAGGGTGGAGGGTTGACCCTGATTTGATTTTGACAAGCAAAGAAAAAACAAACTTCCGCTAATATGCCATGCTCTGCTACACAAAACATAGATTCTATATGTAAATTTTGTGGGGGCATAAGCCTGTTAAGCCTCCCCCCCCTTCTTAATTTCGCCCCTGATATTGTACTGTGGGAAAATATTGCATTAGTTGCAATACTATTTATTCAGTTACTTGATGGAAAAAGCCAAGAGAGATAATTCAATCATATGACACATAATGAGAAATAGGTCATTTTTGGGACTTTAAAGGGCAGGTTCACCCAAAAAAAATATTTTCTTTATATGTTTTAGTTTATTATAAAAAGTATATACAGCCCTGTTCCAGATTTTTTACGATTCATTTTACCTATCATAATTATTAGTGAAATAGACAAAAATTGCTAAGCGGGGGATAGTTCAAATTACAAGATAAAATCCCTATTCTTTTACATACAAATTGTCTAAAAGAGGGGTATTTTAAATA
>JAOTQE010118860.1:0-12732 GCA_025631205.1 Nesometra sesokonis
GAAGATGGCAGGTGACTGCCGAAACATGTTTGTATTGTTGTGCTAATAAAGTTAGCATCATGAAATTAAAAGCGGTTATTTTTATACAATTATCTATTTATATTACAAAAAAAATGTTTCAAAAGTATGTAAATAAAGTATAAACCAGAATATTTTAATCCAACCAAATGTAAATTAAGCAACAAATGCACCAAGAAGTGGGGTGTGGGATTGGCAGAATCAGATACAAGTGAGTTGTTTATTATATTCCCATGTGACAAAGTGATATAATTGAATACATTTGCATTGTGTCTAAATATTTCCATGGCAATGTGTCTTAACAAACAAGGAATATTAATGAAATAACAAAATGTGTATGCCCATGAAAGTTTTTGTTTATGGTAAGCATTGGTGAAGAGGTGGGTTATGAGAAACCCACTGCTTTCTTGAAAGCTATATCAGACCGTGATTGCAAAAGCTTTCATGGGATTGTCTTGATATCAGAATGAGGAGCTCCATATTCTAGTGTTAGCTTACAAAACAAATATTTTATAAGAAATATTTGAAGATAATGAAAAACGAATTTCTATAGTGCTGTGGTAACTCTTGCAAAGAGTCGACAGGTACATCGGCATTGCTAAATTCTGCTGATAATTTTGACGGCTCTTTTTAATATAGTTTGTAGCCATTATACAGATTTTATAAGTAAACACAATATGGGGCACCAACAACTAATATCAGTTTGTTAATCATTGTTGTTTTTTATGTACAGTTTTGTTTTTCTTCACTTCTTTCTTCTCTATGTAGTCAGATTCTGAGTTTGGTCAAACCTACAGAAAGGATATCTTCGGTCACCTTGGTATTGCGCCTCACCCTGTAAGATTTCTTTTCTCATTTTCTTCCGTTTTTTTTTTCTACAATATGTAGAACATTTTTTTTTAACAATCTGAATTTTCAATTTATTCCAAACTTAACTCCCTGTTTTTTTTTATTCTTTAGTAAAGTTGGATGAACAAATAAAACTAGATCGTCCTGTGTATTTCCTTTTATATCATTGGAGGGGTAAATTTGGTAAACTTACTCCCTCATACATCTTATATATTTCTGGGTGAGTTGGTAAACTATTCCCCAATCTTGTTAATACTAGTACTCCTTGGAGAACCAATCCCTTTAAATGAATAACCTGCTCATGTACTGTCCCTTTAAACCCTATTTATAGGAGAATATTGATTTTTTATCAATGTAAACTGTGTTGTTTCCATTTGTGTTGTTTACATGTGTTTTTACAAACATGTTTGTGTGTGTATTGTAGTTGCAGTGGATTTTGATTTAATCATTTTTTGTTGTGGTTTTTTTTTTTTTTTGGTAAGTAAAAGGTGTTTATTTTAGGCCTATCACTTTCAAAGTCAGGTGCATTTTTTTTTTATTTCTAGCTTTTCATTTTCATTTTAAAATGTCTATGGAGTGTTTACCACATTTTCACTTTTAATCCATTTATATCATTTTTTTGTTGTGGTATTTCTTTGTTTTGTTTTGATTAGTGATAAATATTCAATATATAACAAGTGCTTGGCAATATGCATGTGCAGTGTGCCGTGTTTGCAAACACTAATTGTTTGGTGAAATTTTGCAAGATATCAGCAACATTTTGCAAGCTGCAAATATGTGGTGATTGTATAGTCAACTTTCCCAAGACTGGCAACCTTATACACTTTCAACTTCATTTGGTTTTAAAGTTAAGTTGATAAAAAGTTTGGGTTTTTTTTACTGTAAAGGTGGTCATTTTTGTACGTATAAAATTTGTGGTTTACAAAGCTATCACAATATTTGCATGTTGTTATTTTCACAAATTTCAATTTGCACAGAAATAAATTTTTATAATGTTTCCATTTTCATGGTAAATTCTTTGCACGCAAAAAGTACAAAAATTAATGCAATGGTGTCATTTTAAACAGGTTGCCTGTGGAAAATCCAGCCATAATTATTTTTGTTCCACCTACAATGAATGGGATCGGTACGATTTATAGATGTATGCTTTCCACAGTTAAGCAAGTTTGACCAATTAAAGTTCCACTATATCTCCATGTCTTTCTCTAACAGGTATTTTTGTCCATTATAATTGAAAGTTCCCTATGGGTCAAGAGCATACAAAATTTAGCACTAACTAAAATGAGTCCACATAACATAGATTTATCATTGCTTTTTTTAGGTAAAAAAGGGACATTCTCCATCCCCATGTCCCTGCACTGTTGCCTCCATCTATAATTAATTTCCACCTATTAAATTTTCAAAATGACACCCCTATGAATGTACGGCAAAAATTACCACTTTTACAGTACCTGTGCTTACATTGGTTCCCTAAATTCTCATAAATATAACATTTGGTTCGGCATAATTTTTTTTTATGCTGGGTTGTCGGTTTTGGTGAAGATGACCAATACAGTGTTTTAGTTGATTGTACTGCTGTGGATTTGGTGATGGTATTATCATGATTGTTGTATTGGTGGTTGTAAATGTTTTGAGTGATTTCAGTAACGTGTTGGTGGTACAGTTGTTTCATGTTGATAAAGTTGGTGATGGTGTGGTGGTAATGAAGTTTATTGATGATGAATACAGTTTGAATCCTATATACTTCGCTGTAGGTTCTTCAGGCGAACTTGGAATTTTCCGCTTTTTTTAATAAAGAGCCGACATTACAAATGAATAAAATAAATAAATAAAACTATAAATAATGTGAATAAAATAATAATAAATAATATATTCAAGTTGGTATAATTTGTTGAGATCAACTTTGAAATGTACTCAATACTTAGTGTCATCCATAATTTTCATCATTTTCACAAGAGTACAAAACATAAGCTGGGGAAGGGGTTTGATGAATGTACGCTTTTGAAATAAAAAAAAATGATGATTTTTAGAATGTTATATGGACAACCCATTTATCACTTTTATAATCTTTCAAACCTTATTTGCAGGTATAGTATTAGATTCAGTTGTTATAAAAGATATCAGTTAAACTTTGAATGTTTTTTGCTATTAAACAGTATGAAAAAATATCAATCATTTTATTATGTACTCTTTAAGGAGAAGGGAGGGGGTTTTGAAAAAGAGTATGTTTGTACACTTGTGAAAATGATGGAGATAATGGACGACACCTTAGCACATTTGAAAATACTACCTGAAAAAATTGCAAGTTCTCAGGTGGAACTCGAAAATTATTTCTCAAAGTACAATTCTTCCATTCATATCACTAGACCACAGAGCTCGTACTTGATGACTTGGAATCAATACTGAGTATTCTATGCATTTCTTGAGTTGAGTGAAACAGCAATCTTCTGCAATACACGTTCCATAAATAACATACATTAAACTTATTTAAAATGTTCAATAAATCTATTAACTCACAATTGATTTGTTAAACTGTAATATATTATAAATTAAAATAACCTTGTAGAATACGAAAATATAAATATAAAATGTTGTTAAAACAATTATACAGTATATAAAATAATAATAATGCAGTTTTTTTATAACATGCTTATTAATAGGCCTATACAAAAATAAGAAAGCAACTTTAGCAAAGATGGCCAAGGTGGAAAAAATTATATAATTTTGCTGATGACAGTGTGAGAATTTGTTGAGAATTTTGGGTTTTTTGTTGAAGTTTTCGAATGATATGAATGTAGAAGAATATTTTGCAAGTATGAGGTACTAGGGAGCATTTGATACATGATGGTAGTGATGTAAATGGTAAACAGCACTAAATAAAAATATGTGTATTCTGTATGTTCAGTCATTTTTTGATTGGTTAAATGATGTTGCACATGTTCCCACAGGCCACTTCTGCTCCACTCTCTTGTCAATGAAAGTCAAATTATGCGGGCATGACGGTGACATTAACCTTCTGTAACTCTCTACCCTCATTGTCTAGCGTTATGAATAAAAAATAGCTTGTCTCACAGGCCTTACGGTTGGGTTTGTTCACTTTTATTGCTTGATTCCATTTAAGGTACAATTGACATCCCATACTCACTTATTTTAGTTTAGCCGTACGGCCTGTTAAAACAGTTCATGGGTGACCATTCACAAGAAAGAAATGACGTATTATGTCCCTCCGTAGTTGGCATGTGGGCGGTTCGAAATAATGTTTACAGTATGATAAACCAACCAAAATGCTTCCTTTCCGTGTGAACAATCTAAAAGCCTTAGCACCGTTTGAGAGACTACCAAACAACAACTTTACCTGAAAAGTATTCTCATGAATGTAATTTTGTCCTATTCTAATAAAAAAAAAAACTCTGTTCTTATTTCTCATGCAGTTGCAAATGTCCATCACATCGCCTAGGCCTTGGGATTGTCTTTTCTCCATGGGTAGACCCAAGGCTACTGAAGGCCTTCACAAACACCAAACTTTGAGAATGAGTGATGCAAAATATCACATGATTTTCGAATTCAATCAAGTGCGACAAATTACACCCATATATCAGGAGGAATCGTCACGCTTGAATAGTTTTAGCAGGCCTTACGGCTAAACTAAAATACTAATTGAGTATGGGACGTCAATAGCGCCTTAAAAGGAATCAAGCAATAAAAGTGAATAAACCCGACCTTAAGGCCTGTGAGACAGGCTAAATCAAAAGCTTCCAATTGTTGTGATGTTGTTACAGTATCCCGTGGTAAAATTATTACCCCTCCCCCAATGAATACCATCCATACCCAGGCTCCCAGTTGTTTTAATGCAATATTCCTTATCCTTTGTTGCAAAAGTTTGCATTTTTTTTACTTGTTAAATTTACTGCTGATTATAGTAAATTGTAATGTAATGGCCTTATAGTTCATTTTGGGAAATTTCAATTCCTTTATATTATATTAATTTTGGAATTTCAAACAAATAATTTATCAATAAATATAGAATTTATCAATGATAAATTTTGTGACATTGTAGAAAATAATGAAATAAACAATATGTTTAGTCTGAAATACAAAATATATTTTATTGATCTGAAATTAATTACAGAAATATATCTAAATGGACAGTGAAGAAAATAATTAAAACTCAAACTTATTGTTTTTCTCCTTTTCTTTCTATTCTTCGAATCCAGTCTCTTGATCATGGCCAGGAATATAAATTCAGAAAAGATATATTTGGCCATCTTGGAATAACCCCACCGGCAGTAAGAGTTTTCACTATTTATTACCTTGGTTTTCTTCTCTTTTATCAATTTTTGTTTTTTTTTTAATATTATAACCTCTGCCTAGTTAAGCTTTTTATTTATTTTTAAAGGTATTATTTAGAATTTTATTTTATCATAATTATGCTTAGATATTAGTTAATAATGGCTTATGGCAGATTATATTTATGGAATGATACACATTCACCATTCACAAATAAAAATGAAAGTTTAATAATTCATATTGCCTGTGGTAACAAAAAGCTTTTTATTAGAAACAAAATTATCTAAAAGTGGTTCAATTTTAGAAAGTCATTAAAAAATATTGAAACAAATTTGTCAGACACAGTTTATGATTTGAAATTGTTAAAGACATATGCAATATCATATGATTTGGTCATTTTATCTCGCATTACTGGACAATCGGAAATGGACTACATACTAAAGCCGATGTGGCTTTATGACATTAGCAGGATTATTTGCTAAAATGACATCTTTGATACATTTTGTTGTTTTAGTTGAGCCAAGCACTTAACTGTAAATCGATGTGTTTCCAAGAAAAGCTTTTTGTTATGTTAATTCCATATCATAATTGCACTCATTCTCCATTTTGGAACATCATAAGTTAATGCTACATGATCAGGTATTACTTCAATCATAATAGAAAATTGTAGATTTTTTTAAAATTTTATTTTTAATCAAGTTTAGTAGTTACTAAAGATGTATTGTCACTTGAAAATTATGAAAAAGAAATCATCAAAACTAATTTGAAAATAACTTGTTGGTATAAAACTAAAATTAACATTAAGAACTTGCAAAAAATCCTTAGGATGCTATAGGGCAAAAGAGTAGTCCTATAGGATTCTATAGAACACAACACCAGTCCTATAGGAATCCTATTGGATCCAATAGCATCCAATAAAACAAAACATGAATCCTATAGGATCCTATAGAATACAATGCGAGTCCTAAAGTAATCCTATAGGATTCTATAGAAGAAAACGGGAGTCCTATAAGAATCCTATAGGATCCTATAGAAGAAATCCTATTTTTGTAAGGGTGAGAATAGAAATTAGCATATATAATGATTCATGTTTTTTTGTTCCCTGAAGAACAAATTTATAGAGGTTAATCATGTTTAAATAGGCATTCCTTTAAAAGTCCTCCAAAAAAATAAATTTTCTGTGGAAATTTCACCTGTTTATCATTTGTAAAGCAAGCAACATGTTTAGTTACGTGCATACTTTTTTAGTTTTATTCTTGAGTAGAAAATCCACTAAGCTGCTTTATTTTTTAGGATCCACCCAAAGAATCAACTATTCTTATTTTGCATTTCATGTTTTTGAGCAATTAAATGGCAAACATAATGGATCAGTATTATATTTATAAATTTGAATACAAAATACAGTAGTACATTGTAGACAATTTTAATTTTTTTTTTGTGACAAAATTGAACTTACAGTGCATTTTTTAGTTTATGATCATACTTTATGTCTTCAAAATAAGCAAGCTACTTTCAGTCAATTGTTGGTGTTTTTTTTTTTTTGCCATTTTCAAGTAACAATACATCTTTGAGTTCATGTAAAATAAGAATGAAACGCAAGGGTACCATGATATGAAAAAAAATGTTTTAATGTTTGTTTTCCATAACTCAATATGTCATTGAGCAAAAACAAAAAAGATTAATTCTGGAAACAATTTTACTCTTCCACTTTTGAGTAAAATATAGTGCAATTTTTATTATGATAACCATTCATTTTAAAAAAAAAAGTTGGTTGTTTAAAATAATTCATAATGCAGAAATTGACTTTAAAATAAGAGTGAAATAACATAAAGTGAATATTTCAACATTTATTAATTCCTCATCTGTTCAGTATTTTTGATAAGTTGACAAAATCAAAATCATATTTTCATATCAGTTAAATATACACTTGTGTTTATAGTAAAGTTAAGTTGTTTCATGAATAATAATTAGTTATTAATAACTAATTAATTAACTTGTGGATTCAATGTCATTATTTTACCAAGGTCTTATATTGAATCCTTGATTTGTGTTATACTAATGAATGATGCAGTACACTTCTCACTTATTTAAGTAGTAATTTGATTTAAATTAACTTCACTAAATTGTTGGTTCGAGTCACTATAGCGTGTAGCACTCATAATAATAACATTATTTTTATTGAAGTGCATGATATTTACAGTAATCGGCAATAACAAAACTTAATTAATATTTTAACATATGAATAAACATATACTTGTTAAATAGTTTACTATAGTAAGGTTTTGCATCTTTACGAAATATGAAAACAGATCCATCATAAATTGAATGAATATCTGTCACAGTTGATCAGTATTTTACGACAATCTTAAACGATTCGTGGGTAGAAAATCTTATATATTTTTTAACACATTTAGCAACTTTCAAAAATAGAAGTGTGACATATCCATTTTCGTTATCGTATTTCGTAAATTTGCGAAATCTCACTTATGTGTTCCATACCATGGAGCAAAATACTACGTATACTATACATTTTGGGTTCTTTAAAGCTGGGTTTTTACTGAACATGGTAACGGCAAGTGGTAACAAAAAATCAAGCATTGAACATGTTCCAAGATTGTAGCATTCATGGCCCAACAATTTCAGGCCATCAGTCAAATTGCCAAATCCAAATTCTCATGGGACAGCGTCTTTTGGAATTACAAATGTGAACAATTATCATTATATGATGGTATATATTTATACAATTTTGGTGCTATTAATTACATCATGTTTATAAATTACCAAAAGTGCCAACCTAAAGAATATAAGTAATTAATAGTTGACCTGATTTTGTACAAATTTCTTAAGCTGCATTTTGTTTGGTGTTTCATTTATGCCCAGAGCCAGGAAACTTTAAACTTGGGCTCAAACGTGTTCAGTTTTGGAGTTTTTAAGTGTTCATTTAATACATTTTGCAGTATCATTAAAAAGAAATGTTTAAGTAGAGTAAATAACCAGTGTTTTCAATGCTGTTTTACCACTAACCGTTACCAAGGCAAATGGAAATCAAGCTGAACTCTTCTTGTAGGGGATTGTTTTTTTTTTTACTTTTTTGAGAATTTGTTTTATATTTTATGGTATACTTTTTATACAAGTTTAGTATTTTCTTGGTAAAGTGTTGAGTCAAAATGAGTTTATATGGTTGTTGTCACTTATGACTAATGTCATTGTGTGAAATGTAGATTTAACTAAATACTGTAAATTAGAGGGAGCTCTTTTTGTTTAGAAAACTACTGGGTTGTTGAATGCATGATAGTTACAAATCTAATATTATATATAAGTTTATAAGATATTGTATTCTGATGTTTACTACAATAGGGTTATTAACGTCAACCACTATTAATTGTTTAATAATTACAATAATTTATAAATGATAAATTTTAGGTACAGTACTTTCTTTAAATATAAAAGTATTTGCCCTTCATTATTTTTTTAATTCCTATGTTATTTTTCTTTTGTATGAAAAATATGTTGCTGTTGTTATTGTTACTGTTGTTTCATCACAATATACCTTTATTATATTCTTTTCTTGATTCATTTTTTATTCCTTTGCTTTTATGTAAATATTTTTTGTCTTTCAGATGCCATTTTTTTCTTTTTCTTTCCTTTTCATTAAAATTTATGAAAACAGACAAACTTTAGAAAGCTATCATTGATTTTAACTTAACAATATTTGAAACAACTGTTATGAACATGAATGAGAAAACAATAATGGAAAAACAAGGCTATTTATCATTCTATTATGTATTGTTTTGCAAATAATCTTACAAAGTAGAAATTTCACAATTATAAAGACTTAAACGATCCTTTTAGGTATTTTATTGGGTTTCTGAAGCCCCTTTCACACAGAAAATACTGCAATGTTACCATAACCATGATGCCGGCATTATTGCCAGTCTAAACCCTTTCACACAGAAGGTCAAATTCTGGTAATATATCGGTTTCCTGTGTGAAAGGGTCCTAGCGAAAGGCGTAAAATTGGCAGTCCTATAATACAGGTTTCCAACTTGGACCTTTGTTTAGTTATGCTTCACTCCGTCAGGCATTACACTGTGGAACCTTTCATACACATCCGGTCTAAGGCAGTGACGGTAATATAACGGTAATATATCTAGGGTCTGAAGTGGTTTAAGGAATGCTGGCACCGTGCCAGCATTGAAGAGAAAGTACCCTTTCACACTAAAACCGGCATTCGCGAATTACCGCAACATTCCCAGTTTACAGTTCTGTGTGAAAAGGGTTTTATATGTAAATGTGACAAATCAAACATAATTCAGCATGATTGCTCTTCCCATCAACTGATGACTCTCAATTTTTCCACATGTTTATGAATTTTTATAAAATTTCAAATTCTGAAATCAATTATTTAATAGTTAATATAGTGAATATGAAAACTGGTAACTGAAGTCATTGAAATAACAAAGTTACGAACCATCATTTTGACCTGGCACAACTGGTGTTACCATTCAGATAAACGTATACATGCCATTGTTACCATGTACGCTTTTGGTTATGCAACTGAAAAATATGATTAAACTCCGGGATTAAAATACTTTCTGTGGATACACCTAGAGAACAATTAGTTGGGACCTAACTGACAAAATTCCACAACGTTTGGACAATGAGGATGAAAGAAAACACTTTCCACAGTTCATCTTAAATCAAAAAGTGGGTCTACTACTTATATTACAGAATGCTAAAGAATGGGAAAATTACGGATTTAGAAAGGGTTGTGCTTAAAAACCATTTCAAAGATCACATTAAAAATTACCTGTTCTACTGTGAATTTGGCTGGCCTTTTCATGTGACTTATATTTGTAGTGTATGTTTGGTTTTCAAGCACAACCCTTTTAAAATGTGTAATTTTACTATTCTTTAACACTGGGTAATTTGAGTAGTAGACCCACTTTTGATTTGGAACTCACTTGGCAGCATGTTTTCGGCATTATCTTTTTGTTCAAATTTGAGGTCACAATTAATAAACTGAATTAGTGATGGCCTGTAACGTCACAAAAACTTGCTATCGTGGGTATGCAAAAACCAAAACAAACTGTGAAGTCCTATTTCTTAACATTGGGCGAGTGCGAATGTTTTCCAAAAAAATCGGTTGAAATACTTACTGATTTTAGCGAGTACGATCAAGATTTAGTAGATCGCAGTTGATTTGGTTTTAGTTTAGATTTACATAGAAATAAAAATAATTTAAGCTATAGGCCAAAAGTTGAAATTCTGTTGATCCAGTTAGTTGAAACTCCTTTAACACAGTGAAGGATTGTAAAAAAAGCACCCTCTATTGATGACATACCAACGAAACCAGATGTACAGAAAGTTGCTAATTTGGTGTATTGTTTATTAGATTTATCCATAGAAATTTTAATCCCGGAGTTCTCCTTTAACAAGACCTGGGGACAACTTAAAATGCTTTCACAAACTGCAGATATGGTAATTAATTTCTTTGATAATGAATATAGAAAAATTTCAAATTACATAATTTTGCAGACATTTGAAAAATCAATGTTGTAGCCTTTTCCTAACAACTAAAATTAACATTCAGATGCATTAAAACTTTGATGAAGATTTTCTTAAAATAGCTATTTATCACTGTCAGTTTATGAGAGGAGGAACTATATGATATGCCAATATTTATCTTAAACAATGTTCTAAGTTTGTCTGTTTTCTGGCATGCCATTGCATTCATTTGTCTTGACTTTTTCAGCAGTCTATGCAATATCATAGAAAAGATATCTTTCAACATCTTGGTATGTCTACCATTTCTGTAGCTTCACTTCCAGTCCCTGAAAGCAACTCCCCAACAGTGAGGAGAGTATCTCTCCCCGTATTGAATTTTACCGGCAACCCCCCAAAGGTTTGTAATTACAGTAGTTCCAAATCTAAAATTTTGAAAGCAGTGGCATCAGCATTTTAACTGCACCCCCAAACTCATAATAACGATTGCCAACCATTTGCAACCCCAATCATCTAGCACTTTTAAAAGTTTAACATAGCCGTATGAAGTAATGTTATAACTGTTAAGAGTCTGATATTTCTTTGCTACATTTGAGGCTAGTCGTGGCAAAACCACCAAGTTGTCGCACAGAAAGTTATTGAGAAATAAGCAAATAAACAACAGGAAATATAAACAAATACAAAGGATTTTTTGTATGTTTTGTCCAATAACTTCAGTTGTAGATGTCCGATTCTGCAAATTGACCCGTTATTTTACAGCTTGCGAAAAGTGTAACAAGGCTACCACAAAAACTCAATTTTCAATTTTTCTACAACTTGATGGTTTTGCCATGACATGCCTCATTTAAATAAAACTATTATTGTGCAAAAGCACCCTCCTGCTTCCTGCGGCTATGATTGGTGTTTTATCATTTCACACAAGTCATTAGCTAGATTATTCACTGGTGGTTCAATTTATATAGCTTGGACATTCACAGAGATTTGGTATTGAAATGATTGTTTATGAAATTTGCTTTAGAGTTTTTATATAACAAAAAGGAAATGGTTTGCTTTTTGCAAATAAATCTAATATTTTAGCATTTGTACAGCATTATTTGCTAATACATTAATCTCAACGGCAGCATGAAAGAGAAAGGAATTACATGTTCAATGTTTATACATGTTACTATACCTTACAAGAAACTCATAGCCTTCATTTTTTCCAAGGAGCAACTCAAACAACTAAAATTAATTTTTTCTTTCTACTATCAGGTACCTTGTTATGGTTTGTTTAATATCCAGGTACCTAATTATATCCAGGGACTTAACATCCAGGGTCTTTTATTTAAATTTTATCTAGGTACTTTGCTCTGTGATTTGTGATACTTCTAGGTACCTAATTTCTATCTCTCAACTTTAACATCCAGGGTCTTTCATTTAAAATGTGCATCCAGGTACTTAATAAGAATATTCCATTTTCAGCAGGCAAAATATTTTTTGGTATAATTGCAAAAAAATGTATTTCTTAATTATTTAATCGGATGTAAAAATTCTTTGTGTTTAGATGTTTCCTGTTGTACTTTTTATTTAAAATTTTTAATTTCTCTTTGTACTGTTCCCTATGGCATCAACATTTTGTTCACCATCCACAAATACTTTTATGTAATTTCTAGTTTAATGGTGTTTGGTAATTAATCTATTAACCAGGGTTTTGTAATGAGATACTTATGCTTTTTAAACACATGTCCACACTATGAAAGTAGTAATTGATAACAAAATGTAAAAAAAAAGGTATGCAAAAGATGTACAATGATTGTAATATATTTTTTAATTTGTGAAATTTGCATCATAATGTCAGATTTGTATACAGTCACCTCTACCAAAACCATCCAACATTTGAACTGTTCATTTATTTTATTTTTATTTTAACTTTATTTATATAGCGCTATTTAGTAGCTAGATCAACTTTTGTATGCACTTTTAGGTCCAGAGAATTTGACTTCAAAAATTGGTTTATGGTGGTCAAGAAATAATTTTTGGCCTGGTAACACATTTTGAAAATGTGGCGAAAGGTCAAAAGTTCAAGGTCAAAGG
>JAOTQE010118871.1:0-12731 GCA_025631205.1 Nesometra sesokonis
GCCTAATGGAGGGCAGTAAATCTACGTGGCAATGGGTGAATAAAATCGTGGAAATTGTCAACTGAAAACGGCTTAGGTCTAACCTCTAGGTAGGCCTAGGAACCAGAGTTGGCTCGCGATCCGTCGCTATGATAGTTGATGGTATCAACCTCTCGATATTTGAGGTAGGTGAATCAAAGGCCTATTGAACATTGTTTATCATGGACAAGCGCTCTAGTTTTAAAACTAACATTATGGTTCTCAACTAAAAAATAGTTTCCGAACAAATAAGTGATTTATTTCCAACGTAATAACAATGTAAAAATCGCAAAAATTAGTGTGTTTTGAAAACGTCTCATCGCGAAAATAAAAGTCGCGAAATGTTAAAAATCGTAAAATCGTGGACATTTAGGGCCGCGAAAATAAAGGGATCTACAGTAGGAGCATTCAAAGTTTTTATGTATGAAAACATTGTTTTGAGAAAATAGCCCTTAAAGCAATCTAAAAATACACAATTAAAAGACTACCAATCACCATAGTACTCATAACTGTTTAAAACTAAATTTTTCAAATATTAGACTTCAGACATATTTTGTGATTTTCTCAATTTGATCTCACGTACGATGCGATATATTTTGTGGTGAGACCTCAAAAATGTCATCTGTTGCCTGCAATATTTTACAAGATTGAGATTTTAATTGATGGACAATTGAAATTGACAATAATATGTGTCAAGGATAAATATAAGCCAAAGGTTCAGGACTAAAAAAAATGATGGTTAATATTTTACAGTGTAATAGTTTTCCAGAAAATCATTAAATTTTTTATCCTGTCATTATACACTTTATATATTTCCAAAATTAAAGTTCAAAGAAATTTAATTAGTTCGACATATTCAAAGTTGAAGGTATAAACTTAATTTAATTCTTGAAATAAAAGATAACTTCCTTGGAATTTGATACGTTTGTGATTAAAGCTGATGTTTAAAATCAACAGAAAACTGGGTAGAAAAATAAAAAAAATGTGGCAGAGCCAAGCCAAATGAGACAAAAGTTGCAAAGCTAGTTTTCCAAATTAGGTAACATTTTTAATTGCAAAATTTATTTCATAACACAAACTTTAAACATTCTTTAAACTTTCATACTACATTAAAAATTTCATAACTTTGATCAAAAATGTTAAAAAAATGCAAATTAAAATGACCATTCTTAATTAATATACAGTATACCAATAAGCAATTTTCAAATGCAATTTTCTTAAAACTTACATTTTGAATGTTTGAACTTTGATTGTTCATAACTGAGCAAGGAAACATCATATGAAACTGACTGTGTTGCATGTTAAAGATAATATTGTTTAGTTTCATAATTTATAAATAACTCAATTTTCAATTTTTCGACTTACAGTATGTCTAATTTGGCTTAGACCTGCCACAAATAAGCATTGTAGCACTCATTAAATTGTTGGAGACTTAAGTGTGCCACTTTAATTCGAGAGAAGTGGAAGTGTGTTGTTCGAGTGTGGTCGATATTGCTTAGTGTGAGTATTTTGCATTGTGTTTGTCATGAGCTCTGCCTTTTACTCGATCTCAAAAATTGCTATGTATAATGTTCAAATTGTATGGCCAAGTGGTTTTTAGAGGAATCCTGAACCATAGCAAAACAAGGATGTGTTTGAGGCCCACTCGCACCATGCTTCAGGTGGTGAAGCAAGTCTTCTTGAATAAACCGTAGGCTCAGTGTACATGATTGACTCGTATGCTATATAAAACGTCCAGTACTTATTTCGTGACGAGTAGGAGGTTATCCTGGTGTACTGGTTCACAAACGATTCCTGTCATGGACAGACAAAAGAGGGCAAGTATAGCCACTATATGCTACATCACATGATGTGACGTGGGAGTAGACAATCATACGAATGTGTAACGTACAATCCCCAGCAGCTTTGGCAATTCAGTATAAAGGTGCTATAAATCGAACTACCTTACATTACATTACATAAATGTAATTATAAACGTTCACAATGTTTAATAAGAGCTGCACTTAAGAGCATCGCTTATTTGAGGGTGGCGCTATTCGAAGAATCACTATACAAGGTGTAAAGTAGATAATTTACCTACTTTGATGACAATTTCCCCTGGGTGTCTATATTGTTCAAATGACTTGCTAAATATAAAGCACTTAAAAGCCTTGTAAAAAAGGGCTATAAAAACGACATATTGTTATGTTAATTGCGGACTTGTATTGCACAATTTACATGGACCCTTGGTGCTGTATATAGCAACATACCTAATCATGTAATAAAAAAAATCATAAGGCAGAAAGTAATGTAGATAATCCAGAAACTCAACCATCAAGCACTACCTTTTCACAGCCGTGGCTCAATTTTAAGTAGCACTACCATGGAACTAAGTACACATTTTATCTACCACAGACAACTACAACTGATGCACTCTTAAGTATAAACCCACCTCTTTGCCCCCTCCTCCTATCCCTCTGATGTTTGCAAACGTCTCTATCTCCTGAAAATTGAGGAGTCGCAAGGAAATCAAACATTTTCACTTTTTATTTGCGATTTTTCCAGACTAGCAGAGACTAATTGTATTCGTGACTGTTGAGACATTTTCTCAATGTCTCAGAGATGAAACGTCTGTAGTACTAAGAAAGGTCACGGATATGTAGCAGTGGCTACTTGGAAGAACATCTGACTGTCGTACAAAGTGCTTGTCAGATTATTTCGAGACTTCACACAGATATTTCTTTGAAGTCGTGAAGAGGTCTGCTTGGTGAGAGTGCAGGCCATTTTTATTTTGGAGACTTCTCCACCACTACGTCGCGGCAGACGTCTCCATTAGTGAGATACTACCTTACGGCCCTGTGGTGGGGTCGTGGGACAAAGCCCTTGTGGTGGTCAAATCTGCTAAGATGATTTGAGGGTTTTTTAAAGTACCTTTTATTCAATTGATGAACTTTTCTTTTTTCACTAGTACACACGGAAATGTATGCTTGAGAAAAAGATACCACACTTAATGATTATGTCCAAGGAAAAGGTGCTAAGCAGCCTACCCACTATCAATATCCACATACCGGCCTACATGAGGCGTGGCCCAGGCAGCACTGGCACTAACCAGTCAAAGACTAAAAGTCTATGGGAGGTTGAGGATGTGTTCAAGATCAAGATAAACTGTGCAACTTACGTTAATGTCAAGGAGTTAGACAAGGTAAGGGTGGCTGCTGGTGATTTATACTGGACAAGAAATATTTTTACCAAAAAACGCCACAACCAACAATTTTTGTTATATAAATTTGTTTAGTTTATAATTGGTTTGGAAAATTTCCTCTTATTTATTTTGGAAACCACATTGCCATCATTTATAGATATACAGGAACATAATCAACCACTTTATGTGTAATTTTTTAGTCCAAAATCTGAAAACTAAATATTCTGACAAGCTAAAGCCAGACATTCACTGCGCATGACTAAATTGTTGCTCCCTGTGTGTGGTTGCCAGACGCGGTGACAGTCTTCTATTCATCGACCGACGGTTCTTTTAAATTGATTTTCCTGTTGAATCACTAAAAAGCAGTCGGCCGACAAGTAGAGGACTTGTCATCGCGTCTGACAACCACACACACAGGGTGCGACGATTTAGTTGTGCGACCGCCGTATGACCGTGGCACGACGCAGTGAGTGCCCAGCTTAAGGTTGAAATTTAACATCAGCCAGAAAAGGAATCCTTTTTAATTGAATTTTGGTACAAAAAAATTGAACTGCGAACTCATGATGAGTACCATACATGATGAATGATTTGGTTTGTATTTTCCAGTACATTTAACTGCTCAGCCATGGGGAACTCTCAGTTAACAGCTGTCTTTTATTTGTAAATATGCTAGTGCATGTTGGTTGCTCCCAAACTCCGTTCTGTGTCTGTGACGTCATTAATTAACTGGGCATGTACATTCGTTTAATGCATGCTTTTATATTATTCTTTATGCGGTTTAGTCAGATTTTCTAGATGTTGCTTGGTAGTTTTTTTTTTCAATTGCTTTCCCTTCATATTGTAGTTTCCTCAACCTACTGTTTCTTATCACTGATCCCTCTTGTTTGTATCTGCCTAGAGGTATGCAAAAAAAATTCATGAATAACAAAGGCCTCCATTTAGGACTTAGCCTCATCATTTTTTAATTTTTATCAGAATAAGGATCCGTCAAATTTAATATTTTATTACAGAAATGTATCACAAATCTTTTCTCTTCTAACAGATCTATGTTCGAGCTGGCTTGTACCACGGTCTTGAGCCTCTCTGCCCTAATCTTTGTACAGATCAAGTACCTTGTTCGAATCCTAAATGGAACCAACGTTTAGACTTTGATATGTTCATCACAGATATTCCACGCAGCGCCAGGTTATGTGTATCCATATGTTCCTTAGGGAAAAAGAAGGGACAAAAAAAGGAGGTAATATTATTTTGCATTTTCTTTGTCATAACCTCTGTTTTAGTTTATGGCCTGCAATGTGATATATTGACTTCGTGTGTATGCGTCAAATTGATTTTCTAATTCACTAGCCATCCATAAAACTCAATGATTAAAAAGTTGCTGTTCTTTGTAGAATGTTAATCTCAGTTGTGGCGGCATAGAAATGTTCTCCTATGTATTGTTAATCACTTGTTTTATTTGCAAATAGTTTCTTTCATTTATATGAAAGCCTTTTAATTATTAAGTACAGAAAAAATATCAAGTTATAGACAAACAACAAGATCATAAAAGTCATCCCGTAAAACTGTGACATCTTACAGACATGGTCATCTTAAAAGAGGATTAGGAACAGGAAGTGGAACTGGCTCAATATATGAAGAGTCATGATAACTGGAGTTTTTGCCAGGACTAGAGCCCCTTTCACACAGAAAATACTGCAATGTTACCATAACCATGCTGGTCTAAACCCTTTCACACAGAAGGTCAATTTCTGGTAATATGACGGTTTCTTGTTTAAAAGGTTGGCATTCTTAATAATAGAGGTTCCCAACTTTGACCTTTGTTTAATTACGCTTCACTGCGTAATCAGGCATTACACTGTGGAACCTTTCATACACATCCGGCCTAAGGCAGTGACGGTAATATAACTATAATATTACTGCAATATTCCCAGTTTACAGTTCTGTGTTAAAGGCAGTGGCGGCGCTAGGGGGGGGGGTTCTAGGGGGACCTTTGAACGGGCTAAAAAGCACGCAAAAAACGGGGACCCGTGCCCCCGGGCTTTGCCCAGCTGTCGGGGAATTCCTGGCGCCGCTACTGGTTAAAGGGATTGGTACCATTAATATTAACCTTATCATCATGATAATTTCCGTCCCTTTTGTAAACAAATCGAAATGTGCTTGTGCAGTACTTGCATAAAAACATTAATAACATTCTCCCGAGTGCATTAAATCTGGAAATTGCAATAGTTAATAGTTAAAATAACTTCTTTCACTTATGAATAAATTATGACATCATACATTAAGTTTAATGTATTCCAACCTAATATTGGAAGGCTTATTTGTGGCAGAGCCAAGCCAAATGAGACATAAGTCAGAAAATTGAAAATTTATTTGTTTATGGATTATAAAACTACACATTATTATCTTTAACATGCAAAAAAAATCAGTTTCATACGATGTTTCCTTGCGCAGTTATGAACAGTCAAATTTTGAACATTTAAAATGTAAGTTTTGAGAAAACTAAATTTGAAAATTCTTTATCCGTATACATTGACTAAACAAAGTCATTTTAAAGTGCATTTAACCTAGAAAGACAGAGAGAAAGAGAGAGAGAAAGAGAAAGGTAACGGTTACTCATCAACAAAAATTATATTTTCAATCCCAAATCCCAGTCATTGAAAACAGCAGCTATAGAGACCTATAGCTATATAGTACCCACCTGTACTTTTGGATAAAGAATGTGTCAATCAAATAAATTTAAAAATGCAACTGCGCATACTCATTGTAGACCATAATGCATTGTGAGGCCACTAAACTTTCTGTGAATTTCGGTGATTTCCCTGATGTGCTACTTCGGTGAAATCATCGCAAAAACATGACCATGGTTGACCCCCTGGTCAACGGTAAAAAATGATCACCTGTCAGTTATCGGATAATTATCAGATTAGAATCAGATAATTACCGGAATAGAATCAAATAATTACTTGATAATTTTCTTGTTAGAATAGTTTAAAAACCAGTTTCTGCAGCACTTTTATTAGATAATTTTTATTGTGATAATTTATCAGATATTTTTTTCCCGTGGAAACATGGCTTTTGGTAGATCCATGAGCCGGAGCTTATTGAGATTTGAGTACTTCTATTGCTATGCATGCTGTATTATTTTTGACCTTTCTGCTTCATTTCACATTCATATCTCTTACCATTTACTGTTATTAGCACTTAAAAAGATATTCCCTTTCAAATAACATCAAATTTATACAACTCAGTTTACTCAATATTAAAGTGAAGTATTTTATAGCCTTGTAATGTGCTGTTTTTTTTATTTTAACTATTTGTAGCTTACATACAACAATGTAAGAATATAGAAATGAACGGTTAAAAATTTATATAGCACAAAATACTAAAGTCTATGCGCTTCAAGTGAAAAAGGAAAAAAGAAAATGACTGCAATAAATTTAATAATCTTCGTATAAGATGGGCAGTTCATAAATTTAGTCTTTAGTACTTTTCAGATTACTATATTGGATTTTTATAATAATATTACCAGTACTAGATATGTATTTAAAACTTAGTAAACCACTCACACAACCCTTCGAAAAAGATAACTCTGTTAACATGGTGGATAATGGTAGTCAAAAGGTAAATATAGGTAGTCATTATGGTTAACCCTGTAATAACTACCATCCACCAACCTATCTACCACATAAACACATTATTATCCCACGAAACCCATAAATCTCTCAATTTACACAAAGTCTGCTCCCCTCTCAAGGGAGACTATCAAAGATGATCAGCAAAGCTCTACCAGTGCATAGCAAAATACAGCCATTAATAGACTTTCAGACTAATTAGAACTGACACCATGACAATCAGTTAAAGGTATCAATAACATCAACAAATATACTACCTAGTTACTAGGTAGTTCTCTGTGATGCTAGTTAGATCTTTCTAGTAATTTAACATGGTAGATCCACCTTGTTGGAGGGTGTTTTTTTTTCCAAAGGGAATGGCAGATCTTAGTTTGTATTTTGGAAGCAGGTTTGTCCAAACCCCCTTAGATCGACAATTGTTTTTTCCAGAAATACTCCTAAGCCAATAAAGGGCTTGCAATGAAGCTTTGCTGTTAATGTCATTTTAGACTGCCTCTTGTGTATTCTATTTTTTAATTACATTATAGACACTTTTAAATTTGACGTGTGGTCGCCAAGATCAACTTTTTATACCTTTTTTTTGTACCCAGGCACTCTAAAAAATAATGAATCTAAACTCAACTCTAAAATTGGTCTTGTAACAAATTCAGATTTGTATAGGTCTATCTAAGCCTAAGCCTTGCTCGACGCAGTGACATTTTGTCCTGCAGTTGCTGCTGCACTATAGCCAAATTATTGTAGGGCATGGCCTCACTGATGGTGACTTTACCCATTAGATTTCCTCAAAACATGTCACAAGACACCTGTAACACTATTTTTCCTTTATGTGTAAAAAGTCTGAATAATAATAAGTTAATATATTTTTTTTTTAGGGTGATTGTGCTCTTGCCTGGGGAAATGTCAATATCTTTGACTACATGAACAGACTACAATCCGGTAACATGAGGATGTACCTATGGCCTGTTCCACATGGAATGGACGACCTGTTAAATCCGTTGGGATCAATTGGCTCCAACACCAATAAGGACGCTCCATGTCTGGAGATTGAGTTTGAAAACTTTGGTTGTAACATTGTTTACCCAATGTATCAACAGATTAGTGACTTTGCTAAGTGGGTGTTGGATAGTAATATATCTTACTCCGATCATAATAGTGTAAGTGTTATTCAATGCTTAATAATAAATGTTTATGCAACTATAGAGAACAAAACTGCTTACATCACGACAGTAGAAAAACTGTAGGTGTCGCTCTGTTTTTCAAAATCACGGTGTAAGTGTGATTTAATTCAATTCAATTTCAATTTAAATTTATTTCAGAACAAGTCCATATACAACAAAAATATTAACAATAGATGTACAACAAATTACAAAAAAAAAACAAATATATATTAAATAAAGGCAAATAGAGAAAATGGATTCAAAAAAGGGTACAAAGAATGTACTGAAAGGTGGTAGGCAGTATGTACTGTGTATGGGTTATGTATATAATAACTCAATCCATTTTCTGTAAAGCTTCGAATCTTTTAACGTTCTATCATTAGCACAAGCAATTAGCTTATTGGCACTGCATTAGATTATACTTTTAAAACTAAGTATCGATTTACGGATGTATTCATAGAAAGAAGGAACATTATTCTCAGTAAACATTGCACTAGCACTGCAACTTGGTGCTCGCCTAAAAACATTCTGAATGTATTATTGTAGCATACTTGTAATGAATTTATAGTTTTAATGCTAAATAATTTAATAGTAAATGTTTTATCCACCTATAGAGAACAATACTGCTTACATCACAACAATAGAAAAACAGTAGGTGCCCTGTTTTTCAAAGTCATGGTCATTTATGCCTGACTAAATGTGAGGTCTCACCACAAAATGAGTCAAATCATAGGTGAGATCAAATTGTGATAATTACCAAAATAGGTCTGAAGTCAAATTTTTGAGAAATTTAGATTAAATCAATTATGATTACTATGGTACGTAAAGTTCATTGTAATATACTTTTTATGTCAGTTTTCATACAGGAAAGTGTTCTACAGGAAGATTTTCTGAGATTGATAATCTTTTGTTTCTTTATTTTTCAATTGATATGGGTGATTTTTCCAACACCGAGTTTCCATGCATGAGAACTTCAAATGCTGATACCTTTGGATCTACTTATCCAATGAATGTCATTTAAAGTTTTGATTACAGCTTACATTATGCTGTATTAGAGGGTACCAATAACTCAATTCTTTATCTTCCTACCATGAGACTCATTTTGTGGTGAGACATCACAAATTTGTAATCATACGGTATAAAATAGAGTTTTGAGATGAGGCATTTTTAATGTTATAATTTACCATAAGAGTGTATTAATAACATGGAAGCTTTATTATTTTAAATCTAAAATATTGTGATGCAACACAGTAAGTTACAGATAAAAATCAGAATCAGCTAAACTTCTTTACATAAGCAAGCGACGATTGGTTGACCGCATTTTTCGTTACTGCTAGCAACAGATTTAATTTGGGTCCATCGGTCGTCATTTTCTTTATGTATTTGTTACAATTTCAAGATAATTTTAGGTATTTGTAAATATATAAAATTATCTTGAAAAAAAGAAAAACCAAAAATTCAAGAAATATAAAAGTTAAAAAAAAACCTGACCTATTTTTTAAAGATTTTTTTAGGCGTAATACAGTAATGATTTATTGCATTTCAGTTTACTACTAAAGAATCTATACCATTGCTACAAGAGATCATCCTACGAGATCCATTACATGAGATGTCAGAACAGGAGAAGGTCCTTGTATGGCAACTAAGGTAAAGGAATAAATTGTGAAATATTTTAGTGTGATAGATACATCCCTTTGGAAAAAATAACACCCCCAAACTAGGGTTAACATGGTAGATAATGGTAGTAAAATGGTTGATCGAGGTAGTCAACAGAGAAAACCCTATAAAAACAACCATTCACATGTAACATTATCATTATTATCCTATTATGACCAAAACCCATAAATTTCTCAATTAACAAAAGGTCAGTTCCCCTCTCAAGAGAGACTACCAATGATATGGTGTCAGCAATGCTCTAAAAGTACATAGGAAAATACAGCTATTATTAGACCTTCAGACTTAAAACTGACATCTCAACAATCACCTCAATAACTAATAGGGTACCAATAACACTACTGTGCTGCTAGGTAGATCTTTCTAGTAATGTAACAATGCAACATGGTAGATCCACCTAGTTGGAGAGTGTATTTTTTTTTATAGAGATCAAGGATAACCCATTATGTTCAAAGGTTTGTTTCCAATGTAGTTCTTTTTTGTGGTGAAGTGGGAAGTATCACTGCAAGACAATCCCCTACATGTAAGACAACCAGCAGTCTTTGACAGACATTTTAAAGCACAAATTGGTATCATCTGAAATAGGAGGTGCTCAAGTCTGGGAAGACCAAGGCACACAAAATTGAAACAAATGGTTAACCACAGATGTGTCCACAACATGAACAGTACCACTTCAATTAAATCCCAATTTTATGACCGACATTTTAAACCACAAATTGGTATCATCTAGGATAGGAGGCGCCCAATTTGGGGAGAACAATTAAAGCACAACTGGTGCTGACAATTGAAACAATTAACTATGATCTGTACCAATTCAATGCAATTAAATCCAATTTTATTTGCTGTAGATGCTGCTATCGAGGAAAATTGTCTGCATCAACATTACAATAAACAGTAAATATATACAACAAATAGAAAATAGAATTGAATAAAGTGTTTGTGGTCATCTTTAGAAATGCATGGTGAATGAAAGTCACATTAGGTTTGCAATTAGACTAATTAATCACATTAGTCTCATTATTATTTAGGGAAGAGTGCAAGATTCAAGACCCTAATTCACTGCCAAAGCTGCTCTGTGCAGTCAAGTGGAGCAGTAGAGAATATGTATCTCAGGTAATTGCTATATTTTTAGTTTTATTTTTCACAACCATAACGATTATTAAATGTGAATAGTGTAAAAGTAAATAGAAACTGAGCTTGTGCCTTTAACTATAAGAAAATGCTTATACATTTCCAGTAACAAGTAACAAGGCTTAACCTCTCTTAAAACCTAGAGAAAATAAAATTTTACACTAAACTGAACACTTCTAATATGTGTAAAAGAATTAACCTCTCTAAAGTGAACTGTCCAAAAAACAAAACAAAAACTGGATGCCAGGCATGGAATCTGACTGCGGTCATTGCGACAATGGCCTTCAGTGCCCTTCCAGGTGGCGGAAATGCCCTTGTAATGGTTCATTAGTTAAGGCTGTCATGGCCTTGGTGCCTTGTCATTAACAATTCATTTAATACAAACAATATAGATTCAATTGTGACATATTACTACTTTTACCTGGCAGAATTCCCAAAGTAGTGTGATAATCTAGAGGCTACAGATCTCAGTTTAAAATGGGTCATTTTCTATTTTTAACTTTTTATGGCTGAATTGCCTTAACACGTTGACTGCCAGCGACGAGTATACGCGCCAACCGTTTGTTGCTGTGTGTGCCGGTGTCGAGTATACTCGTCAAAAACACTACCTTTATAAAGTTGCTCGCGACGCATGCCTACATTGTAAACTTGCAGCCTCTTCAGTGGTAGTACAGGGAACACCTAAATGATAATGTTGAAATAACTTCCGTTTGTTGGTTGTGTTTTATTGCAGGCAGTTTTAAAGATTACAAAGTGTGGTTGCGCCTTAATGCACCCGAGTAAACTTGCCACTGATAACAATCGTATTTCCAATGCAGGCGAGCAAACTCGCCACTGGCGTAGGCAAGAACAAGTCTCTCCCAGTACTAACAATGAGTATACTCGTCACCTAATATTTTCCCGCCAAAATATTAGACATGTTATTTTGATGATATGTGACTAATAAAACCTTAAAAAACTATATCTGTAAATGTAAACCTCTTCTGGCACACGGAAATGAAACAGGACAAGAGGTCTGGCAGTCAACACGTTAAAGATGTATTGTCACCTGAAAAATGTCATAAAATGATTTTGAAAATAACTTGATTATTTTAAAGAATTACATATAATATGATCATTCCATTAAAAATTAAGATTATTAAAAAAATATTTAGCCATAATTTTGCAACATAATAATGATGAAAATGAACATAAACCCATTAAAAGGCTGACAGTCTCTATTTTAGGTCATACATTGATTTCAATCTTTGACTTTATTAACTTTGATTTTACTTTAATATAAGCAAGTGGTTATGATTTTTGTTGGTCATTTTCGAGTGATATACATCTTTAACAGATTGCCTTGATGCCTCTCAAAACCAGATCCCAAATTCGAGGCCTTGGGAAGGTCCAAGGGGTCGTTGATTGGTTGATTGGTTGATTGATTGATTGGTTGATTGATTGATTGGTTGATTGGTTGATTGGTTGATTGGTTGGTTGATTGGTTGATTGGTTGATTGGTTGGTTGATTGATTGATTGGTTGATTGGTTGATTGGTTGATTGGTTGATTGATTGATTGGTTGATTGGATTGGTTGGTTGATTGGTTGATTGGTTGATTGGTTGATTGGTTGATTGGTTGGTTGATTGGTTGATTGGTTGGTTGATTGGTTGATTGGTTGATTGGTTGATTGGTTGGTTGATTGGTTGATTGGTTGATTGGTTGATTGGTTGATTGGTTGATTGATTGATTGGTTGATTGGTTGATTGGTTGATTGATTGATTGGTTGGTTGATTGATTGATTGGTTGATTGGTTGATTGGTTGATTGGTTGGTTGATTGGTTGATTGGTTGATTGGTTGATTGGTTGGTTGGTTGGTTGATTGGTTGATTGGTTGATTGGTTGATTGGTTGATTGGTTGATTGATTGGTTGATTGGTTGATTGGTTGATTGGTTGAT
>JAOTQE010118882.1:0-19912 GCA_025631205.1 Nesometra sesokonis
GATGTGGACATATTTATACCCAGGTATATGTTCACTACATTTGGCATGGAATTCCAATCAGAGTGTGATGTGGACATTACAACCTGGTATAAACCCATTAAACTTTAATGTGGAATGACAGTTATTTTTTGGGTGTCTTATACCTATGTTAAGTACCCATTTAAGATATTTTACTTTTCATTAACATCCAACAGTTTAAATGACAGTTACAGGATCATGCTCATAAACTGACCTACGAGGCCTAGTGGCATTGTTGTGAAAATATTCCTAGCGCATAGTGAGGATTGATCCACATCAAACAGCGTTAATACCACTTAGAGTATGGATATACTACTGTATATCATGCTTATAAACTAAGACCTATAAGGCCTAGTGGCAGTGTTGTAAAAATATTCTTGGCACGTGGTCAGGATTGAACCCAGAACTTTGGAATTGATAGGCTAGCACATTAACCACCAAGCTACAGTGCCACAACAACTGAAATGTTGAGTGGGGGGTATACCAGAGTCTGTATGGTAAATTTTAATTTATGCCTTACTCAAGCTTTTGCTTCCTTTGGCCTTTGCCCTCTTCTTTATTTTTAAAAAAGGAGAGATATGTCGAATTGCTAGTTTTTCACAGCAGAAATATGAAAATGGTAGATTTTCTTTTTGATTTAAAAAATATGAGGTTAAAATTTCAACATACTTCATTAAATTTTGTGATACATTATCAGTAAATTTTCAAAAAGGTTCCCTATGTCAACTGCCTAAATAATTTTTATTTCATGCCAGATTGATGGTTTTTGCATAATTAACGATCTAAAGTCAACTTGTTTCAAAGTCACAATTTTTTTCCATGCAATTTTGGTTTCAACTTAAGCTAGTTTGACTGTAATTTTTTTGGTTATTTATTTTATTACAGATTCAAGGATTTTCATGATTTAACTCCAGAGAAGTTTCAGAACAAAACAAATGGTATCACTCCAAGGCGATGGCTTCTGCTCTGTAATCCAGGCCTTTCAGATATAATTGCTGAGGTTAGTTTTAATGTTAATGATATACCAAATTTATAAAAGCAGTAACAAAAATAATAATAATTTTTACAATATTTCTGAAATTGATAACATTTTCCAAAGCTGGAATTTGTATTTTGAGAAATTCACTAAACATACTTTGTTGAAGATGCAATCATAGTTAATATTGGTGCTATAGTGAGTGAATTTATGTTGCTAGGCTAATACAGTTTAAACACAGAAAATAGAAAAGTAAAAATCAGTTGGTTAATTATATATACAGATGAACCTCCCTGTGCGGACACCTCTCGTAATCAGACACCTCCCATAACAGTTACTCATTCAAAAGATTGTTTTTTTATTGTATTTAGTGCATTTAGTACCTTCGTGTAAGCGACCACCTCCCGTAAGTGGCCGCATACACTTTTGTGCTTAAAAAGTTTGATTTTTTTAATATTATAATTTACGTCTTCTAAGTGGCCAACAGACAAGCTCATGCTTTTTGGGACATTTACAATTTCTAATCCTGTAAAAACCTAATAGTGACTTTAAAATTATTTTTCATACTTAATAGTAAAACAAAGAATATTGTATACATGATTTTAACAAGTTTGGCCCTCTAAACTATCATTCAGACGTCTTGTAATTGGCCATCTCCTGTAAGCGAACACTTTTCCTGAACCTGATGGTGCCCGCTTAGAGGGTTCAATTTACAGCATTTTTGCAGCAATAAAAAATGGAACAGCAAAAATGGTGCAATAATTGAGTGTACAGTAATGCGTTTTTATTGTGCTTATTTTTTTGGGAGGTATTTTGTTAAGTACATTAATATAACCAACACATGCTGCACCATCTGACTAAAATAAAGATCAACTAAAGTTTGCTGTGTTTTTATAAACTGACATTTTGCCATTAGCATTTTTTATTTTTCTTCCGTAGAAAATTGGCGAGGAATGGACAACTGATTTGTATAAACTAAAAGAACTAAAGACATTTGTGGACAATGAAGAGTTTTGTAAAGCTGTTTGCAAAGTGAAGCAAGTAAGCAATGGATTCCATGAGTAGAACATGCTTTTCATATAAGGAAAAATTTTGAATGGTCTTGACTTATTAACTGTTCCATCACATGCACTAATAAATATAGGAGCGCTATAATATTTGTATTTAAAATAATTCAATGGTCTGGGAAATGAAAGTGGAGATGATGTGGGCAATTATATTTCACTTTAGACTAGTTTTAAAGCAAAAAGATGTGTTTCCACAGGAATTACAGATTGTCAGATATTTTATCGGATAATCTAAAATTCACTGGCAACAACCGGAAACACTGGCATTAACGTTAAAATTATATTTGTCTTTCAGGAGAATAAAATGAAACTCGCTGAATTCCTTCAAAAGCAGAATGGAGTAAAGATAAATGTGGACTCGATGTTTGATGTCCAAGTGAAAAGAATCCATGAGTATAAAAGACAGCTTATGAATGCATTACATATGATTGTACTTTATAATCGTGAGTTTAATTTTGATCTTTTTATTTCTTTCAATTAATTATAAGCAGTTCCTTTATATTTTTTATTATTTTTATTTCATTCACACCAAAGTATCTTACCAATTACAAGATATAGATTACTGATATACCATATCTTACCATATAATACCATATGCATAACTGTGACTCATTACGAGTTGATAGTGGTGTCGTGAGAATAATCCTACCACTTGGTCAGGATTGAACCCAGGACCTCGGTATTAGAAGGCAAGCATTCTAACAACAAAGCTACAGCATCACCATACCATTATGCATACAAAATATTTTACCTTATTCGTTTAAAAAACCAACAGTGATAAAAACTGCTACTAACAGGTTTGTTAAAAAATATAAATATATAATATAAATTTAAAGTCTATAAACTGATACTGATACACTTCATTTGTCCATAAACAACAATGGAAATACATTTAAAGCTGAGACATTTTGTGTACACGACAATATAAAATATACACAATATAAAATATACACAATATAAAATATACAAGTACTCTATATACAGATTTAGAGAAATTAAAATAAGAGAGATATGGAGAAGTCTAAAACATTATCTTATTACATGTGAATTAAAAATATGAACAGAGTTAGCAAAAAAAGCATAACGTGTACGATTAGTTCTGGCCGTGGGAACACACAGTCTACCACTTCTTGAATTTAGGTTGTACATTTTATTGAGAGGATGACTAAATGTCACTCATGATACGCTTTACAACGTAAACGGTACACTAAATAAACAATCTCAAATCGAGCAATACTCTGTGAAACGGAGCATACAGAATGTATGTATTGTGTGTGGACACCCATGCGTAACAATTGTAATGTTTGTCCACAAGAAGAAAAAAAAAACAAAATTAGTGGCTACTTGACTCGGTTACAACAGGTAAAAATAATATAAAGAAGATCATGTATTCATTTGAAGAAGGAAATGGATGATCTTCAATTTAAAAAAAAACGTAGTACTATCAGAGAAAACATCAATATTCTGACAATATAAATTGTAGTATTATTAGAGAAAATATCAATATTATGATAATTTAAATTGTTACAGACATATGGCAATCTATGTAATTTAAATTATGACAGGCAATCTTTGTTTAGTTATTTAACCAAGCCTGTAATTAATATTATTGTATAAAAAAATTCTTTAAATTTTTATTTTAAGGTATTAAAAGTCGCCCAGATGGTAAATTTGTTCCCCGGACAATTATGATTGGTGGGAAAGCAGCCCCAGGCTACCATATGGCTAAGCAGATTATTTACCTGATAAATTGCATTGCCCGTGTTGTCAACAATGATCCCATCATTGGAGATAAGCTAAAGATTATCTTTTTAGAGAACTATAGAGTTTCCCTGGCAGAAAAAGGTAAGTAAAGTAGCTTTTATTAATACGTACCCCACATCATAGGAAATATCTTAATGGTCCATGCCTCCAACATCTCCCAGATTACACAGAAAAAGAAAAATATTTATAGACTTACTTCATGCATTCATGGGATAGAGTTAAAACCAAAAATAAAGTTAAAAATTTATGACCCCACACACCCCGACAGCAGGGCAATGCCCCTGACAGGGGGGCACGAGACCCCCGATGGGTTGGGGAAGGTTAAGTTTGAAGTGGGCGTGTCCCCGTTTTTCAATCTGATGAGCAAAAAAAAAACGTTATTTGCCGTCGTTTGCATGCTTTTTAACCCATTTTCGTGTTGGGGTGATGGAGGGCTGTATGTATGTTAGTGTATTTAGCATCATTTTTTTATCATGTTGATCACAATACATGTAGTATAGGAATTTTAACAAATGTAAAATGTTTACTTTTTCAGTAATACCCGCCTCAGATCTTTCTGAACAAATCTCACTAGCTGGTACCGAGGCTTCTGGGACAGGCAATATGAAATTCATGGTAAAAGACAATTATTTTATTGTTTTAAATTACTCTTCTTAATAGAAACCTCTTGAAAATAATGGAATAACCATTGCCAGGATACAGTATATAATGGAGTTACCGCCATGCATACAGGGGCAGATCGAGCAGAGCTGGATGCCAAATTTTGTGTTGTTTCTAGGGGTCTGGTCCTCTCCAGGCCAATTTTCAAACAAAATGCATTTACTGGGTATCTGAGAGGCAATTTTCACAGATAAGATATTGCAAACAATGATTTTTTCATTTCATTCAAATAAAATCTATCCAAGTGAATAGGAGGGGCCTGGGTTGGTGGGCCTCCCCGCGTCTGTTCATACCCTTTCAAAAAATTGGAATTATAAGCAACTCCCACTCTATTTATTGCCACTGCGTGAACCATGAAAATATGAAAATTGTAAAATTCTTTAAAAATTTCACTCACAAAAGTGTAGATTGTTACTATAAATCTTCATATATGAACTGTTGCCTTTATTAAATTTCTTATTCCTGTTGATATGATCATAGATTGTATGAAGTCATATAAAAGTATGCATTTTTTATTTAATACTGTATATTTATATGTATATGTATATTTTTCAAAATATTTCATTACACACATAATAATTTGTATGAATATGCTCTGTGGTGTTTAGCATATTTGAGAGGACATTTTTTAAATTTCGTGTTGCATCCAGCCGCTTTTCTAGCCACCTATACGATGACAACTGTATCATACTTTCTAAACCACATCTCATAATAAGGTTTATGGAGTGGTGCTGTCATGGGAAAGAACATACTGTCAACCAGGCCAGGGGCGGATTTAGAGGGGGCTGAATAAATATTAAACACCGTCTATAAAACGAAAAAATCCTGCAATCCTAAAAAAAAGAATTGATCCCTTAGGCCATTTCCAGACATCTAAAGATCAAAATTTCCCGGGGGAGCATACCTGGACCCTAAAACATTGACTCTACCACTCCCCCCACCTCCTTTTCTAAAAGTCTGCATCCGCCCCTGCAGGTTTTATCTTCTGGATTGGAAGGCAACCTTTGAAAAAAAATAACACTGTTGACATGGTAGATAATGGTAGTGACAAGGTGGATAAAGGTAGTTAGGGTTAACCCTATAAAAACTACATATCAAGGGATACTACCAAGGATATGGTCAGCAATGCTCTACAGGTATACATAGAAAAATACAGCCATTATTTAGAATAAACCTTAAGGCATTAATAACATCAACAGACAGGGTAATTATATACTACCTTACTAGGTAGTTCTCTGTGGTTCTAGGTAGATCTCCCTAGTAATTTAACATGGTAGACCTACCTAGTCAGAGTGTGTTATTTTTTTCAAAGGCAAGCATGTTAACCACCAAGCTACATTGTTATCCTCAGGCTTGTTTTACTAAGCTAATTGAGTTGAACATTTGTTTTTTTTAGTTAAATGGAGCCCTGACAATTGGAACGCTGGATGGTGCTAATGTTGAGATGAGAGAGGAGATGGGCAAAGAGAACATTTTCATATTTGGTATGACTGTAAAAGAAGTTGAAGAAAGGAGGCCCAAGTACGTATTAATTATTCCACTGAATATTTAGATTAAATTAATAATAATAATAATAATAATACGTGACATTTATATAGCGCTTACAGCCAAGGCCTCTAAGTGTTTCACAATTATAACCCCCAGTCATTGGAACAAACACCTATAATACAATTCATTTTACAATGTTGCAGAGGTGATCAGCGCATATGGAATTTGTACCCCCCAGGTGACAATTTATACTCCTTGGTGGAGAGCGACAACGTGGATGAAGTGTCTTGCCTAGGAACACAAACAGCTGACCAAAGTGAGCCTCGAACCGCCGATCTCGTGATTAGCAGTTCAAAGTGCCACCGCTGCACCAAATTGGATTTCCAAGTCTTGTTATGTTTATGAAGGAGATAAAGTTACGGGTTTATAAAGCTTCATCAACCTATTACTCTTGCCTAAAAAATAATAATACACAATGTGATCATAAAAAAGCAGTATTTTCAAAACTTTTTTAAACATTAATTAGAAAATAAAATTTATTCAGAAATGTGTTTTCTATTATTATTCTCCAGATATTGTTCAATGGATTACTATGAAAAGAATCCAGAATTGAAATTAGCCATTGACCAGATCAAAGATGGTTACTTCTCAGCTCATGAACCAGCAGCCTTTCACGACATCGTCAACGTCTTACTACATCACGATAGGTATGTTGGTGGTATTGTGCTGATGTGAATGCATGTATGTTAGTGTACATGCATGTGAGATGCATGGGTGCTAGTAATTGAATGAGTGTTAGAATAGTGGATAGATCAAAGATTGTTACTTCTCGGCTCATGAACCAAAAGCCTTTCACAACATTGTCATTGTCTTACTACATCATGATATGTAAGTTGGTGGTATGGGTGATGATGTGAATGCATCTATGCTAGCATACACATTCAGGGTGCTAGTGAGATTCTTGGGTGCTGGTATTGTGCATAGTTCAAAGATGGTTACTTCTCAGCTCATTATCCCAAAACCTTTCACGACATTGTCAATGTCTTACTAGGTCACGATAGGTAGGTTGGTGGTATGGATGCAGATTTGAATGCATGTATGATAGTGTACATGTGAGATGCATGGGTGCTAGTAATTGCATGGGTGTTGGTGTAATGCACAGATCAAAAATGGTTACTTCTCAGCAGCTGTCGACCACATTGTCAATGTCTTACTACATCACGATAGGCATGTTAGTGGTATGGGTGCTAATGTGCAGGCATGTATGCTAGTGTACATGCATAGGTGCTATTACTTGCATGGATGTTGGTGTATGCACAGATGAAAGATGGTTACTTCTCGGCTCAAGCTCCAGCAGCCATCCACGACATTGTCTATGTATACTACATCACGATAGCTAAGTTGGTGGTATGGATACTGATAAATGCAGGTTATCAGTGAGATGCATGTGTGCTAGGAATACATAGGTAGGGCCTACTGACCAGAGCTGGCGGAACTTTTTTGGATCAGGGAGGACGAGGTTAAATTTTTTTCAGCTACCCCACCACACTGCACACATCCAGGTATCTGGAAAGAGGGTTGCTCAACTCAATTAAAATCTATTAAGCAAAAAATGAAAGAAAAAAACTTTATTGCCTATTAATTTGTGCTATCCTGGTCTCGTTTCTTCTGAAGTTGGTTTTCAGAGCAAAAATATTCATAAATACCATGCTATTTTTATTTCTTTGGACCAGAAAGTGCTTGGGCAACCTTGGTACCTTATAGCAACAAAATAAAGGTCTGTAATTGTGACATTTTCAGGGGGACTATCCCCCTCCCCCGAGTTATCATGGGGAGAAGAATCCCCGACATCCCCTCTTCCGCCGCTCATGTTACCGACTAGAAAAACCCTTTGAAAAAAATAACACCCTCTGACTAGGTGGATCTACCATGTTAAATTACTAGGGAGATCTACCTAGCAACAGAGAACTACCTAGTAAGGTATTATATAATTACCTCGTCTCTTGATGTTATTAATTCCTTAAGGTTTATTATAAATAATGGCTGTATTTTTCTATGTAAACTTGTAGATCATTGCTGACCACATTCTTGGTAGTATCCCTTGATATGTTAGTTTTTATAGGGTTAACCCTGTTAACTACCTATATCTACCTTGTCGCTACCATTGTCTACCATGTTAACAGAGTTATTTTTTTCAAAGGGGAGCATGTATAATATTTTTGTGTTGGTGATTGCATTTGTGAGCCAAGCTTGAGTTTATGAATACTTGTGTGAATAAAAACAATTATTTTAATTTTCAGGTTCATGTTATTGGCTGATTTTGATGAGTATGTCAAGTGTCAGGAGAGGGTCAGCGAACTTTATCAGGTAGGTTTGTACAATATGTACTGCGCTCTTTATTGTTTGAGTAACTTATATCATTATTATCTTTTATGTTAGAAATATACTACAGTATGACATTCCATTTTGTGGGCTGTTGGCCAAATTGCATGTAAAACACAGTTACGTAATGTAATTTCAAGATTTATCCTGATTTTTTAACTATTTAATTCATAAGATACAAAATATGCAGTTAATATTGAAACCATATTACACTTAATGCCAGCTTAAAATGAGGGGTCGATTATCAAAACTGAACATCTATAACAAAAATTATGGAAAAAAATAGACAAAATTTTCTCATTTGTTTTTCCTGTTTGCTTATTTCTCAATAACTTCCTGTGCGACAACTTGGTGGTTTTACCATGTTTTTCCCCCATATATACTTCCCAGATAGGGGAGTTTCTCACCATTTTCTAGCTAATTACTATTTGTTATTAGATTCATGAGAAAGCAGAAAAGGGAAATACAGTAATTGAATTTTAAATCACAAGTGTACATTTTTTTTACAGAACCCAGTTGAATGGACCAGAATGTGTATTAAGAACATAGCAGCCTCAGGGAAATTCTCAAGTGACCGAACCATCACCGACTACGCACGAGACATCTGGGGCGTGGAGCCCAAAAATATTAAACTACCAGCTCCGCATGTACCACGTGAAAAAGGCCCAAACGTAGACTTGGAGAGTTACTGAATCAACAATGATCCTTATAGAATGGTGCATTATTATAAATATAGTAAAATTCCAATAAAATGTGCAACAAGTATTATGCACAACATATCAGCCTTTAACAAAATAATGTAATTTGTAATTGTAATGTATATTATTTTTTTAATAATGTTAGCAATTTGGTATTTATATTATTGCATTCCTTGTTAGATTTCCAATGTATTCTCACTGTTCATTTCCCATGATTATCCCTTTTTTAAACTTCTAAAAATGTGTTTTTAAAAATGAGTTTTCAAATTGCTATATTAGATTGGAATCTATAAGTATGAGTGCATTAATCAATACACTCAAGTGCATTAGTATAGTTAATGAATTTATTCCCTTCAAAATCATAGAATTACAATAAATTGGAATGGATGCTTAAAAGGATATTATTTCAGTCAATATTTAATAATAAATTGTGGCTAGAGCTCCGGTAGTGAATGCTTTCTCTGCAATGATTGAGGTTAGGGTTTGGCCTATCTATGGACATCAACCACTGCGGAGATCGCCTCCACTACCAGAACTCTAGCCAAAGCATATGATATTGCAATTCCAAAGTACAATAATCAAAGGCGCAGTGTAGGCTAGATGTTGAAGGAACGAGTTTTCAGCGAAGATTTAAATGCAGTGTGGCAGAGCCAAACCAAATGAGACATAAGTCGCAAATGCTAGATTTCCACAATTGGCAAATTTGAAATTGGTAATTTTTTTCAACTTTCATACTACCATAATTTTCAGATATATGATCAGAAAATGTTTTAAAAATGCAATTTAAAATGACCTTGCTTAGTCAAATGCAGTTTTCTCAAAACTTACATTTTATATGTTCGAACTTTGATTGTTCTTAACTTCACATGGAAACATGTGAAGTTTTTGCATGTTAAAGAGTAATGTGTAGTTTTATAAACTATAAAAATCGCAATTTTTATTTTTCCAACTTGCGTTTCATTTGGCTTGACTCTGCCGCAGAAAAGAAGTCACACATAATAAACTGAAAATCAGTTAATGCTTTTTAGAACCATTTTATTGACTCAAATTGTACTGAAGCAATTATAGCATGTTAATTTTAACAAAAAGTATTCTTTTACTAGTTTTTATAACCAGGTATTTTAGTTTGTGCAATGTAACAGCTCTTGAGTTTCAATTCTGTAACAAGTTCCTGTGGTAACAAAGTACAAGCCGAAAAAGCTACTTGCAATACCATTTACAAGGCTCAGGAATTTCGATTAATCTCCAGGGCTCCGAATTTTTCATGATTATCTCCAGGATTTTTAGTGAATTACCAATGAGCGGTTAAGGCAGGCGAACCATGAGCCATTGCAAAAACAACAGCATGGATTTGAGGCCCGCTCACCATGGTTCTGGTGGTGAAACAAGTCTTCTCGGAAAAGGACTATAAATGGCTCATGTGCACTATAAAGAACACAGTACACCTTTCGAGATGAGCAGGGGGTTACCCGGGTGTACTGGTCCATACATCCACTGCTAGAAGAATGTAGCACTCATTTTCGGGCAGCTAAAACATGACGGGACCCTTAGGGGCATAGAAAGTCTTGTGAATGTGTACCATCTGGCCCACAGCGCTTTGAGATTTCATTGTGTAAGGGGCTATATAAATCTATAAATAATAATTATTGTTATTATTACGTAAGTGAAAAAATATGTATGCTGTTTTAAAAGTTCTTTATTAAGAATTTTACTTAAATAGTAACCCTATTATTTGTTACAATCAAAGCATTGTTGTTTATAAGATTTCACTTTTAGATGCTCATATATAGTACCCAAAAACAGTTAAAAATGCTGGTCAACAAAATCTCCAGGAATTCTGATTTCCTAACTTGGGAGCTCTGCAGTTAGGAGATCATTGTTCACCAGTGGCAGGATTGTAGGTATGTTACAATATGTATCAAGCAAGATCCTCCTTGGATACAAGTTTAATACATATGGATATTGATATATTTATTTTGATGTGTATCCAAGAACTGGATGTGTTAAAAATTGAGATTAAAATTAGAATAATTGAATACATTTGTTTTTCTTTCATTGTTGGTGAGGGGCGGATGCAGACTTTTGGAAGGGGGGGGTGTTAAGGAATCAATTCTTGTCTTACAATTGCTGAATATTCTCGTTTTATAGACAATGTTACTAACATTGACATAATAAGTAGGGGGGGGGGGCAGCTCTGGCCCACCCTTCTTGCTGACTTTCTTAAAAATTAAGAATTATATATCATCAGATAGCAGAATACCACCATGATGTTGATGTGCCCAACTGTTGTATGGCAAACCCTTGACATAAGGACTGGGAAGTAAGTTAATTGAGGTAGACATAATTACTGGAAGGATGTAAAAAAAATAATTGCACTTATTTCAAGAAACTATGAATTCATTCAAGATTTCTCCAATTCGGTAGCCTCTCTCTCAACTGTAGGGATCCAACTAGACAACTTAATCTGTTATTTTGTTCTCAATATTCAGGTACAAATACGCTGATTAGGTTAAGACAGCAATCGTCAGTTATGATGTCCGGAGTAGGATGAACGTCAGAAATAGAGCAAGTTGCAATGTTTCAATGACGTCACAACACAGCTTCTAGTGTTTCAATTTCAAGCTGAATAGACTGTAAATAACTAGAATTAAGGAAGACAAGTTAAATTATATTACAAGTATATTTCCATCAGAGAGTTTGATCATTTTTACCCTACATTTTCAAAGAAATGTAGAGTGATTTTGAATTAATCATCTCACTGGTTTATCACATTAAAAAGGATAGGAATCCTGTACAGCTAAGCAATCAAGTGGAAACTAATCCATTGTGATAAGGCTTGACAAAACCTTCCAATGGGGATGTAATGTAGGGCTCTAGTAAACACCACTAGAGACCCATACAAAACAAAATCTTAACACTGAAGTACTTATCTATGCGAAATTGCTTAAGAACAATAAAATATACATTTCAAAGCTTGAATTGTTTTAGTCAAATCTAGATGAATGTTGGATTACTTACTGGTTGGTTGGCCTCTCTTAGTTGACACAATCACAAGGGAGATAAAAGCTTTGAAAAAAATTATTTATATATTCTTAAGCAATTAGTAATTTGATACTATAAAGACTTCTGTGTTCCATTTGTATATGACAATAACCAAAGATACCTTTTGGAACAAAACTGTATACTGGCATAAAATCCAGTGTACAATGTTTCCGTCTCCTCTCAAGACTATGATTCACCACCGACGATGACGGTGCCCTCTAGTAATTTGTATTTGCCTCTCGTAGTTCTTTGGTGTTGCTGATAGTATTTATTAGACTATGGATATTGTAATATTTAAAATGTGGATACAATATCTCCATAGACTGTTGAATGGCATTCTGTGTGCCCCTTCCTCTCAGCAGGTTTATATATTTTCTAGGTCGGCGATCGAAATAGAAGGACTCCTCTGATTAATTAAGTACTGTAGTGCATCTATTTCCAACAAAAGAACCAAAAGCACAAATATTTTAGGTAATAATTTATCGCCAAAGAAGGAACTTGATTGAACCATTGACTCAAGGGAGTCTTAAGTCGGGCACTCACTGCGCCGTCCGACGGTCGTACGACTAAACTGTCGCTCCATGTGTGTGTTGTTGCCAGACGCGATGACAGTCTTCTACTCATCAACTGACGGTTTTTTAGTGATGCCCCTGTCAACATGTCTGGCAACCACACACAGGGAGCGACGGTTTAGTCGTACGACCGTCGCACAACGCAGCGAGTGCCTGGCTTTATACTCGTACAGATGGAGTAAAGTTTGATAAGCATTAGACATTATACAAATATATACTGAGATGAAATGCTCTGGTTAAAACTATGGGTCCCAAAGTGACTGCAAATAGTACTTTTTCAGTCACTGAGGAACCCATAGTTTTAATTCTGAGCCTTTCATCTCAGTATATATTTGCTTTATATACTGGATTCATACATTCTTGTTGATTGATTGAGTTCAGTGCAACGCAGAATACTGCGGTCACAACCGGTACCAGCGACGGGTCACATGAGATAGGGCCATCTATTGTTGATAATTGGGACAGAATCCGTAAATAGTCTTTTACTATTCACGGATCCGTAAATAGTACTTTGGTGGTTGGATTATATTTGACACGCTTTTAACCAATCAGTGAACAAGGATAAATTAATCCAGTATATAACACCAGATATGAGAACTTATTTTGAACACAAAAAGGATATCAGCAGCATCGTAATCCTCTTCATCAATTGCTATTTGTAATGATGTCTGTAATGCATCAATCAGCTTTTGAGTTTCTTGACGCTCTTTCTGCTGTTCATTCTAAAAGAAAACAATGAAATGCAATCTGCACAGTACACAAGTAAACTACTAGAACGTCATCATTATCAATCTTAAACAAGAGTGTCCGCTCACCAGGTTCGCGCTTCCACTATGATTTTGGGGTGTAAAAGCATTCTTCTATTAATTACTCTAGCACTAGTAGGACACGTTGCATGGATTTAACATTCTAAGGCAGTGCCAGCATCAGGAATTCCCTGACGGCAGGGCAATGCCCCCGACAAGGAGGGCACCCCCGACAGGTAGGGCAAGTTTGAGGTGTACATGTCCTCAGTTTTGAATTTGACAAGCAAAAAAAAAACTGTATTTGCCGTTGCCACATTTTGTGTGCCTTTTTAGGCCATTCGGTATGTTGGGCGCTCAGGTGGACCTACAAAGCCTCCGACAAAATCTTAAATTTCTTCCCAATGGAGGGGAGGCCTGTAGCCCCCTAGTTTCCCCCCCCCCCCCACGTAGCACTGCCACTGTTCTAAGGTATTTTGTAGAATTTGAAGAAAGTTTCTGGAAAAGCAAAATATGATAAACAATTTTAAATGAAACTGTTCATTTGATAAAAAAAACAACAGACCGACCTACTCTGGTTATACTCGATCCCATGACCTTCACTTTGGATGGTCCTGTTAAAAGATGTCTTAACCAAGCCACAAAGGTAAGTGATACTTCTAGACGCATTTTACAGTACTTGTTGAAACACGTTTTTTGATTGAAACATGGTTTTATTTTGTGGGTCTAGGGGACACCCTGGGGTATAACTTAAATGGGTGATGAATGTTTCTTGAAAATAGGGTCTAATTCACATGTACAAAATTTCATGCACATTTGTTCAAAACGGGCAATGCTGGATGCTTTTAAAGTTGTGGTCGCAAGAACAACACCAGTGTTTAGCTAGATTCGAACCCAGGTCCTCGGGATTAGAAGGCAAGCAAATTAACCACAATGATACAGCACCAATCTAAATGGTTCGTGGTTATTGTTAGCCTCAAATGTAACAATGTACGCATACAGTACCAATGGGTTGACAAGTCAAAGTTATTCTGTCTTCTCTTTGCCCTGTTGTACTGCCTCAATTTTATTGTCTGTGTTTGTATTATTCTAAAATACCTTAATAACATCGCTATTAACAGGGTGTTCTTTGAGATATTCTTCTACCTCATCGTCTAACTCCACTTTCAGTCGACAACACAAATACTTGATCCATAAACAGCAGGTTTGGACCTCTGCTTCAAATATCAGATCTACTATTGGCTGATGACTATCATGTGATATAAGTTCCTTTAACTTGTGAAATGCAACATTGGCTGATTCTAATTGCTCTCTATCTGTGGTAGAAGAAATTGTTTTGTGTTTATTTTTATTGAATTCTACAAAAAACACTACAATATAGAAAACTGCCCCTTGAAAAAAATAACTCTGTTAACATGGTAGATAATGGTAGTGACAAGGAAGACATAGGTAGTTAACAGGGTTAACCCTACAAAAACTACCATACACCAGACTTGTTACCTATCTACCACATTATTATCATCCCATTATTACCAAATAACACAAGGTCAGCTCCCCTCTCAAAGGAGGCTACCAAGGAGATATGTTCAGCAATGCCCTACAAGTACATAGGAAAATACAGCCATTAATTGACCTTCTGACTAACTAGAACTGACACCATGAAAAACAATCAATTACTTATTGAACTTGCGGTATCAATAGCATCAACAAATATACTACCTAGTTACTAGGTCTTCCTAGTAATTTAACATGGTGGATCCACATTGTTGGAGGGTGTTGAAGCAATTAAGAGTCTGTGCAATTTGATGCTGCCATTCTAGTTAATGATCCTGGTTTGAGATTAAATCCGATTGCTCATAAGTACCTTGGTAATAGTGTTCCCAAGATCAAGTCAGGTTGTTAACATCATAAGTCTTTCATACCATGCGCATCAACTACTTATGTCTGGAATTCCAAAAGGACTTTCAAAGGCATATTTCAAAACTTTAATAAATATAAACAAGTTCATTTGGCATGATTGAGCATTTTATTCCTACCTTCACTACTATCTTGAATGAAATTCAGATGGATTAAAAACTTATTTTAGTATTGTATTTTCGATTCTGTTGTTAAGGGTCGAAAGGGCTCCAATTAAAACAATAGAACTACAGTACATTTTGTGACCTTCCATAAGTCTCTTAAAAAAATTAAATTTCTATCCAAATACAGTTGAACCTCCCTGTACGGACACCTCTCGTAAGCGGACACCTCCCATAACGGACACTAATTCAAAGACCCGTTTATTCTTCTTATCTAATTAGTATATTTGGTACCTCTCGTAAGCGGACTACTCCCGTAAGCGGACGCGGACACTTTTTGTCTTAAACATTGGATTTTGTGTATGTAAATTTACCTCCCATAAGCGGACATCCTGGAAAATTTAGTGATCTGTCTGTACAACGAATACACATTTCTGTAAAAAATAGTCCTTATACTGTAATGACTGAGAATCATATTAATGAAACAATCTTTAAAATTCTAAAAAATATTTAATACAATAATGCGGTGTCTGAGAGACAATTTGTGCTTAGAAAGCCGTGAAATGTGAGACACAAAGACGTAAACATACTTTTCAACTTTGGCCTCTATCGGCCGAAATTCTCGTAAGCGGACACCTTCCGTAAGCAGATGCTTTTCCTGGACCCGAGGGTGTCCGCTTACGGGAGGTTCAACTGTACAGAAAAAAACAATAATTTTACCTTGTTCCATTTCTTTATCTTTCAACTGTTTTTCTAATTCTTCCTGCTCATTTCTTAACACTAACAATTCTTTCTTGAGTTTTTCTACATCTTTTTTACTAATGTCAAGTTGTTTTGTCACAGCCTCAACTTCCTCTGACAGTGTTTTTAATTCTATTGATAATTTTTTGGCCTCTGAAAAATGTTTTCCTGTAAAAATATTTGTTTAGTGGTTAGTGGTTTTTACTCTGAAATTGGGGAGAGGATATTGCAATGACCTTTGGATTACAAGCTTCATCTGGATTTCAGGCCTAATCTATGTTATAGTTCGTAAGCAGACCCGGATCTATTTGGCAGTTTTCACCCCGGGCCGTGAACGGGTGAGGTTCAGCTTAACACATGGATTGAGGATAGAAAATAAATTACAAACAACTCGATGAACATAGCAACTTCACTTCTTTATTTCATAACTGTACATAGCACAACAAGAAAAGAAAAGCCCTGAATTAGCTAGTCATCATACTTAGAATATGTACATCTCTGGAATTAAATTGCTTCTAACTGTACACCAACAAAATATACACCAATAGCATTTCTTGCATGCACAAAGCAAAGATTACATCTTTTATGACTCAAACAGAACTCAAATAGCTTTTGCCGCGCCAACACGAAGCTCGGTACTTATACTACCGAATCACCTATATGCAAAATAGCAATACGATGCAACGTTGCAGCGACGCTTACACCTAAATTTAACCGCGGAACACGCATTGATACGAAACCAAGCACTCACAACAGACGAAATTACTCATCCATGACATCTATAATGTAAACATCAGAGCCTATTGCATGTATACAGTACTTATTATGAGGTTTAAGCCTCTCTCACACAGAGCTACGACCTTGTGAAAACAATGGCGATTGAAGAAAAAATTGCGAGTTGTGATAAAGACGTGGAGTAAAGTAAGTAAATTAAACCATTGTCCAAGCTTGAAGGCTCATAGGGCTGGAGCTTATTTCCAGTTTCTGTAGCGTGAAGCGGATGAGAGTGTCATACTCTCCCTGGATGGGACGCTAGTCCATCGCAGGTTACTTCCGAGCAACTTGCCGATACCCATCGTACAGCTGGGTAGACTGAAGCAATGTGGGTAAAGTGCATTGCTCAGGTGCACAAGCAATTAGCATGAGTGAGTCTCGAACCACCGACCTCTCGATTGGGATTCTCAAACACAACCACTGCGCCAACTGCTCCCACTAGATGTGGAAGTCGTATAAATATCGTAGAAGGGACCCCAAGGCAGTCGTGGATAGTCCCAACAATCTTCATAAAATGACACTGATAAAATGGCATATGGTAGATCAATATTATATACTTATAAATTTGAATACAATTTATTAAAATGTTTTAATTTCTGAAACTTTGGTAGGAATGGGCCTTTAAGTATTAAACATTAGAGCAAACTGTGTGTCAGTACTGCCTTTATCGACAGGCCTGTCAGACTTACAGAATGAAAACTACATGAAGCTTTTTATACTAAGTCTCAGGGAGTGACACAGTTTGCTAGGTCATGGGAAAGTATCTTGTGTGTGACTTGGGATATCAAGATTGGCAGGCAAGCATGTTAACCAGGCACGGATCGAGGGGGGGGGGCAACGGACCCGGGCCCCGCTTTTGAAACCCAAAATTATATTTTTTGCACAATTTTGGGGTGCTAAAAGTGTACCAGAGAGCGTCTGTAGAGAAAAAAGTATTGACCCACGCCTACTGCTCTGCTATCATTTTCCTGTTAAAACCTCATCTGGGCTTGTCCAACTTGGCATCGGGCCCCCTCTTTCTAACTCCACTGGATCCTCCTCTGTTAACCACCAACAACAGCGCCAACCCATAAACATCGCTATTCTTTTATTGATCAGCAACATTACCATTTCCCACATACCAGTATGAAAGTAATTTTGGCAAGTAACATTAGTTTGGCAGAGGGGCAAGAAAAAAATAACAGAATGATTAAAATAATGAAATATTAAAAAAATATGTTTTTAACCTTGAACAGCAGCTTGTTTGGCGCCCTCTATTTCTTCTATTTGATATTGTAGACTGGCAAGAGTCTTAGCTTGTAATGTTACTTCAGTCTGCTTACTTATCATCACAGATGTTGCACATTTGATTTTTTCAGCACCATCAGAAGTTGAATCTTGTAGCCTGAAATGTTTACAAAACAACAAGGCATAATATGGTATTTGTGCCGCCCAGGTACCAATTTATACTCCTGGGTGGAGAGAGGCAACATGAATAAATTGTCTTGCCTAAAAACACAAACAACTGACCTGATTGAGCCTCAAACCACCGACCTCGTGATTGGAAGTCAGAAACACCACCTCTGCGCCAACTGCTTCAACCAAATTATTGTGAAATGATTTTAATAGACTTTTTTGTTTTAGAATAAAACAACCAAATATACCTCCTTCAACCAACAGTCAGAAACTTGTATAAAATGGGGCGGGCAGATTGGAGAGGATGTGTCCCCATTGACAAGCAAAAAAAGGTTATTTGCCCTGTTTTACGTCTTATTGGGTACATACACAGTAATATAGGAGGGGGAGCATGACTTCGACTGTATTACGGGGGTTGGGTCCCCGGCCCCCTAAATCCGCCATGAAACTTCTAGCTACTGCTCCTAGAACCAATTAATTTTTAATACTATCAATTTAATTGAACTCAATCCTGGTACGAGTTGTCCATATGATAGCAAACTTACCTCGTAATGCACTGTGGTGGGTTGACTTCTAAGGTAGCAGGAGACAAATCTGGTACGAGTTGTCCATTTGATTCCTTTAGTATTTTAAGGGATAATTCATTGCTAAGTATAATATCTTGAATCTCACTCAATACGCTGCCATATCTAATATAAAATAGATTAAATTATGTGGCATCATCATAAAGAATTATGATAATGATCAATCAATCCAGAAGGGTTACAAAGTGTTCAAAGATGAGAATAATATTAAACACACACAGTGTAGCATAACTCTCAACAGTGTTCAAAGAATGTCATAATCACAGTGTAGCATAGCTCACAACAGTGTTCAAAGAAGCGCATGATATTAAACACGGGTAGCATGCTAACAATAGTGTTCACAGAAGGGCATGATTTTAAACACAGTGTGCATGCTCACAACAGTGTTCAAAGAAGGGCATAATATTTAACATGTGTAGCATTCTCACAATAGTGTTCACAGAAGGACATGGTGTTAAACAGTGCAGCATGCTCACAACAGTGTTCAAAGAAGGGCATAATATTAAACATGTGTAGCATTCTCACAATAGTGTTCACAGAAGGACATGGTGTTAAACAGTGCAGCATGCTCACAACAGTGATCAAAGAAGGGCATAATATTAAACACAGTGCAGCATGCTCACAACAGTGTTCAAAGAAGGACATGGTATTAAACACGTGTAGCATGCTCACAATAGTGTTCACAGAAGGACATAGTGTTAAACAGTGTAGCATAACTTGCAACATTGCTCAAAGAGAGGCATGATAGTAATAACAGTGTAGCATGCTCACAACTATGTTCAAAGAAGGACATGATATTCAACACAGTGTAGCATGCTCACAACAGTGTTGACAGAAGGGAATGATTTTAAACAGTGTGGCATAGCTCACAACAGTGTTTAAGAAGGGCATAGTGTTAAACACAGTGTAGCATGCTCACAACAGTGTTTAAGAAGGGCATAGTGTTAAACACAGTGTAGCATGCTCACAACAGTGTTTAAGAAGGGCATA
>JAOTQE010118883.1:0-12731 GCA_025631205.1 Nesometra sesokonis
TGTATATTAACGACAAACCTCACACCACTAAAACTTTATCATCCTTTGGTGGCGCACTTCATTAAAAACTTACAATAAATATAATATACAGACTTGTAGCAAGTCTATTGTTGTTGTAACCATGGGGCGGATCCAGGATTGTGATGGGGGAGGGGGCTTAAATCCAGATTTTGGCTTTGACAAGCAAAAAAACAAAAAAAAAAAAAAAAAAACCTGCTTGCAAATAACAGGTCCGGCTTTGCCTTTGGGAGTCCTAGCCGTTGTGCATCTATTTTTCCATTCTCATTTTGATTCAAACAATTTTTTTTGGATTAATTTTAAGGAGGGCTTAGGCCTGAATGATGATTGGTAAATACTGAACGATGATTTACTGAATGATTGGTAAGTGTAGTGAATGATGATTGATATGTAATGAGGGATGATTGATAAATACTGCATTATGATTGATAATTACAGAATGATGTTTACTAAGTACTGAATGATAATTGGTATGTACAGAATGATGAATGGTAAGTATTGAAGTTACTGATAAGTACTAAATGATGTAATTGGTAAATACTGCATTATGACTGATAATTACTGAATGATGTTTACTAAGTACAGAATGATGACTGATATGTATGGAATGATGATTGGTAAGTATTGAAGTGACTGATAAGTACTAAATGATGATTGGTGAGTACGGAATGATGATTTGTAATTACTGTATGATGATTGGTAATTACTAATGATAAATATACTCAGTGAAAGAATGGTTGACTGACTGGTAATTACTGGATGATTATTGGTAATTACTGGATGATGATTTCATTTCATTTATTTGTTTGACCAGCACATTTACAATACAAAAGGTCTGGAAAAAACCAAAGCGACAAAAGTCACTATAACTATAAAAAGTCAGTTTTTCCAATAAAAATCAATCTATAATTTACAAGACAAAAATGTAAAAAGCATAAAATACATCAAGTATAAAATCAGCAATATATTAAAATCCAGTCTTTAAAAAAGTTAAAAAAAATAAAAGATTAAAATACTTTGAGAAAAGATTGTTGTTTCAAAACAAAAAAGAATACAAATAATAAAATTCAATCACTATTATAAAGGTAATTCTTGAATTTAGAAACAAATTAATTAAATGAACACAAATCAGTAGACCCTTTAATTTGTACTGGAAGTGAAGTCCAAAGAACTGGGCATACTGTGCATATCTGGACAACAAGGCCTACTCAGTACTAGTATTGCTTTTTAATTTGAATTTTACTGTTTAAATAAATTGAACACTTGTTGAAAGTTTTGCAGTAGCTAAGCTAAATATGTCATTTAGCTCAGTTGGTTGAACCATGTGGTTGAACTGGGGTAATCACTGTGCTGTGCACTGAGATTTGCTGGTCCATGTTTCAATCGAACACCACACCTTTACACAGTATACTCTTCGCAGGGGCAGATCCAGCAGAGCTAGACAGAGGGTGTCCAATGCCGGAGAGGGGGCCCAGTGCCAAAATTTGTATTAGGGGTCTAGGGTCCTCCCCAGGCCAATTTTCAAACAAGATGTATTTTCTGGGTATCTGAGAGAAAATTTTCACTAATAATTTATTGGTAACAATGGGTTTTTTATTAGTTGATAACTCTACAAAACGAAACACAAATTAGCCTAAGAAAAAGGAAACATGAAAAGTATCTTTGTTATTAAAACACACATTAACCAGACACACATGGTGTAAGCAAGTTAAAGTTCACTGTGCATACCTTGTTGTGTTACTGCAATCGAGCTAAATGATACCAGCAAGAATGCCACTCTAAGCCAATTAATACTTTCATCATTCCTGTGCTTCTTTTCTTCCATCCAGGTAAGTAAGTACCACCTCCACCCAAGTCTGTTGAGCTTCCGGTTAAGGATGCTAGCCTAGGCCTCTAGGCCTATACTACTGCCTAAAAACAAGCAGTTAGATTTAGATCCAATGGACTAGGCTTATAGGCCTAGGGCTATGATTTTGTTTATACCAGGAAAACCCTGGATATTAACGAGACCAATCAAACGGGATTCTTAGTATAATACAATTCAAAAAACCTCAGAAAAAAGAACAAAACAATCATCTTCGATGCAGGTCGAGTGGCACTGTGAGTTGGGGAAATCCCCTTTTATTTCCACACAACAGCATGGCAGCTTCATGCCCTCTATTGTTCATAAAGCACCAAAGCACAAACACAAATTCAGAATCCGGGTTTCACCTGCTCAAATTGTCAACGAAAATGTTCCTCAAGACATATTCAGCTACCAACGAGCATGTACAAAGAAGTTATACCTGCCAACTTTTTATGGCCCCAATGCGTGAGACAAACCCCGCCACCGCTACCTGGGCCACATCATCTCCCATTTTGATCTGACAAGCAAAAAAAAAAAACAAAAAAAAAACGTCATCTGGCCATTTTGGGGTCGTTTCTGCCCAAATTATCGCTGTTTTGGGCCGGTTTTTACCGTATTTTGCTATATTGTGTCGTTCGTGAGAAAAACTATTGAAATGAATGTTTATGTGTTAGCATTCGGCTAATGCGTGAGATCAATTAGCTTAGGCCTATGCGTGAGACGTCAAAAATAGGCTCCAATGCGTGAGACTCACGCATAATGCGTGAGAGTTGGCAGGTATAAGAAGTCCAACTCGAATGATTAGTACAAGTGTTTCAGGAAGTTGGCCACAGAATGTTTCCCACCCCCAATGATCGAACTAAAACTATGAAATAGGCTACAGGTACGGCAGCAAAACGTCAAACCGAGAGGGGCGGTGGGGTGGGGGAACCGAAAGTTGGAAGGGGACAGAAAGACTGACTGCGAATGGGTTCATTCAGTGGCGCATAATCTGTGGGCTTATGTAAAAAAATTAAAATTTTGGATAGATTTCTGGAAATTAGCTTTAGGGCCTACTACAAACATCACAGAATAAGAAAAGTGGATTCCAATTTTTTCATTACATTTTCAAAATGACCCCTTTTTCGCCAACTTGTATGATCTTTGTATTAAAAACTGTATTAAAAGGCGAGCATATTTAGAGGTTTGAGTCAAACAAATTGCAAAAGTTTTTTTGCCGTTTCTGATTCAGTAGTATTGAATGGTATGTAACCAAAATGAGACGCGAGTTTCAACCCAGAACCTACCTCATTTTGCATAAATATGCAAATTAGCTTACACCATTATGAAAAAAAAAATCTGGAATTTTTCTGTACTTATCAACTTGTCATTCAATTTTCATAAATAACATGTTCAAACTCATGTTTTCATGGGCCAAAATATTATCATCACATTTTTTAATTAAAATTATGCATGTAATTAATATTAATTATGCAGATGAGCTTCCGCCATTACGAAAAAAACCTGATTTTCTGGATTTTTCTGTATCTAGTCATTCAATTTTTATAAATAAAGTGTTCATCTATGTTTTCATTTATCAGAGAATATTATTATCATATTGTTGAATTACAATTATGCATCCATTAACATTAAATGAGCCACCTCATTAAAAACATTAATTTTTTGCCATATGTACGTTAGTAGAGTAGAGCTCAGAAAGGATGTGAAATAAAACATCTCACAATTTGTTTAAATCCATAGTATAGGAACAGTTTCACTCAGAGCATCATAAATGGTCAAAGGTCACATCTTGATGAAAAATATGAAAATTTGAGTTTTGTGGCAGGGATAATATCAATAATCATAAGTACAGTAGTATTAATATCACATTAAGTAATCAATTCCTTTGACGTATGTATCATCATTCTAAGGATTATTTAATTTGGTATTTTTTTAACATAATCGCTTTAACAATCGAGACATTATTTATTAGGTCATAAATGGTCAAAAATCACATATTAATGTTGATAAAGTATCGAAATCTCAGGTTTTGGTTAGAAGAAGAAGAGAAGAAGAAGAGAAGTTTTGTATGATCAATTCATTTTACCTTGATATCATCCTAAATATTACTCAATTTGCCATGTCTTAACATTAAGTGCATAACAATCGACCATTTATTAGGTTAACAATGGTCAAAGGTAATAGTGAGAAAGTAGGTAAGTTTTGGGGTTGGGATTTTATTATGAATAGTAATATGTTCAATTTTGTAAGATCAATTCTTTGATCTTGGTATCATCCTAAGGATTACTTAATTCGTCATGGTTTAACATTAAGCGCATAATCATCGGGCTAATTGTCAGGTCATAAATTGTCGAAGTTCATATAGGCCTTAATGTTGAATAAGATATGAAAATCAGATTCTGACAAGTCAAAAAAATAAAATGTTATAATATTCCCATATTATTTAATATTTAATAATATTTGACTTTATGATTCTTTTCCTGACATTATACTTTTTTTTTCTGAAGTGTGTGCTGGTTTTCTTTGAAGGGGGCGGGGGTGTTCGAGGCCGAATCTTAATATTCGTTATGCTATTTTTTACCTCTGAGGTGTGGTGCTCGAGCACCCTAATCACAATAAGAACGGTTATATTTTCGAACCAGTGACCTGCGAGTCTGCATGGTTCAGCACAAAACTCCACAATCAGTTTAGCCCCACTAAGCTAAATGTTAAATCTTTCAATAAATTAATTTCTCAACTGTTCCCAAAGTCCATCAACATCAATAGTCGCATGCCTTCAAAACCTTATCACTAATGTGCAATAATGGTGGTCACAGGATTTCAAAGGAGTTTCATCAAATATAAAATGTATTAATACCTAGTAAATGTGTTATTAAATATGTAGGCCTATTATTAAATTAGCAAATCTTAATTTGCATAATAAATTATACAGCTAATTTACATAGATTAGAAGTTTGACATGACAGTCAGTTTCTTTAATAGTTTCTCTCATTATAGAGTACAAAGGTTAAATCACTCACTTCCGTTAATTTTTCAAAATAGAAGTTCACTGTAGTGAATATAAATGTACACATTTGAAATGATTATGCAATGGAAACTTAAAAAGGCTGTTTTGAAACCACTGAATGAAATACGTTTATTGAAAATGCTGAAAATATAAATGAGCTTACTGAATCTGTTTGTTCGTACTCAATTTTTGCACTGAGTTGACTACGGAATCCCAACGAGAAGAGTTAAGTTATACGCGAACAATAAACCCTGGACTTCAACAGAGGATGTGATTAAGAAAAAAAAAATTGCAAATGGGGATCGTAAAGAACTAAAACGTGACATGAGGAATGTACCTGGAAGGGAATGGCGCGAAAAATGAGTGGACATGAAGGATCGGTGGTTTCAGAGGTGTAAAAAACACCTCCCTGGTAGTTTTAACAATATTACAATAGAATATGCAAATGAATTAAACCAATTTTTAAATAGATTCGACAATTTTGATTATTCACAAGAAATACAAGAATTAAGCGGGATAGTTGGCTCTGGGGTTTGTGATTATGACCTTTCAACAAATGAACGGGAGGTCTCTGCATTGTTTAGGAAGTTGAATTCTTCCAAGGCATCAGGACCCAACCCAGGGTGCTTAAATTATGTGCTTTTCAATTGTCAGGTATATTTACCACAATTTTTAATGAATGTTTTTCTAGCCGAACACTACCTAAAATCTAGAAAGAGTCGTGTATTATTCCAGTACTGTACCTAAAAGGAAACCAATTAAATGTCCTACCCTTTGAAAAAAAATGACTCTGTTTAACATGGTAGATAATGGTAGTGACAAGGTAGACACAGGTAGTTAACAGGGTTAACCCTGTAATAACTACCATACACAAACCTTACTACCTATCTATATTGACCCATAACAAAAACCAATAAATCTCTCAATTGACACAAGGCCTGTTCCCCTCCCAATGGAGCCTACCAAAGATATAGTCAACAATGGCCTACAATAGGAAAATACAGCCATTAATAGAGCTTTAGATTAATTAGTACTGACACCATGACAATCAATTACTTATTGAACTTAATGTATTAACAACATCAACAAATATAGGAACATGGCATGTTGTGAACAATTTAAGATTGAAATCAAGTTTCTACAACCAGCAGTAACTGAGATATAAGGGTTCAAATCCACAGGCGGCCATTTTGAAAAACTCTTCAAACAAGAGGTAGATGAAAATAGAACAATCGGAGACCATGTTTTTTGTAAATCAGCGGAATTTGTAGATTATGTGTTTTCCGAGAATCTACCAAAAAAAAAATACAAATCCAAAAACAGTGACATACTGTAAGCCTAGACTATCAGCCAGTGTAGAATGAAAATGGTCAGACTTACGAGCGAAGCGAGCAATTTTGGCTGGGGAGGGGTGCTTGAAGGACCCGGGAGTCCAGTGGCCAAATGCCCCGGAAAAATTTGCGTTAATGCTAAAAGACACATTAGAGTCCATCGAAATATCCCGTTTTCCAAATCAGCCTGTCTTGGTTTCGAAGTTCAGACTTGTGAGCGAAGCGAACAATTTAGGCTGGGGGACAGGGGGCCACCGAGGGCCCCGGTCGGCGTCGGTCGAGCTCTATTAAATGTATAAAGGATTTTGGTTGTGGTTGTTTGGCATAGTTCACCACTTCTAATGCGGAACCTCTCAAGTTCATAATTCATTTAAATTTGAAGGGGTTGCATTGGAAAAGAGTGGATCCATATATGAGGGTGCATTGTGCGGGATCGGAAATGGTGCTCGTTTGTAATGCAAATGCTTTTTAAAATTGATATAATGACACCCACAGTGATGCTTCACTCGAATGGGGTTGCTAGAAAAGGAAGTTCACATGAACCATAATCCCAACGGGGTTGCCTCTGCAACCCCTCACCCCCTCAGGCTGGTGAATCTTAGACAATAACCGTATACATAATGTCAAACCAAGATGTTTTGTAACTGTAATAAGTGTGGGCTTTTGGTTTCAGACAAATCTCCGTAATTTGGTCATTGCGTGAGGGCATCTTTTATACAGACATTTGAAAAGCTATTGAAATAGATTATGCGAAGGTGATTACCGGTCTGCATTATTAACGATAGTTGGCTTACAATTCATGTAATACTATAATTTAATAAATAAAATTATAGGCGGAGGGGATAAGGACCAACCCCGACCCCATCTGGCTTCCCTCTGCCTATCGCACATTGTCATAACTGTCTGTGTCCCACTGTGTATTATCTGCCAGCAATCACACTGTAATAACTGCGACAGGCAGTCGCATCATCATCATCGTCATCGTCGTCGTCATCATCCTTGCCATCATCATCATCATCATCATCATCAACATCATCATCATCATCATCATCGTCTAAACATTTTGTTTAACAAGCGGTAATTGAGTTCACGAAATAAACAATAACGAACGGTAAATTACACATTTTATAATATTCATAACAACACGCATTTTCCGTCGTTGTCATCATCTTCAGGAACTTCAAGGGGCTTTGCCTTCAAAATAATAAAGAGTTTCCATGTTTGCAAACATGGAAAACATTATTGGATTGTTTTAAATAATAAATGAGAACTTACTATTTTTTAAGGTACTTTAATTATATTTCAAGTTACAAATTGGATAATATTAATGCTAATATAAAAATCATGTGTGCACAGCACAATTTACACTTCCAAATAAATAATTTGATCCAGCTTCTATAATAGTAGCAGAGCAGAACATATGTTTACTATACAGTATATACCAACAACTTAGAAGTTTTCATTCTTCGGTTTTAAAACTGTATTTTATACACCTGAGTATTTTATTTTACTTACATTATTGTAGAACCTAAACGCCCAAGGGCTTCAGGGGCGGATCCAGGATTTTGTGGAAGGTGGTTCGAATGTAAAAGTATGAAAATAAAAAGGGCGTCAAAGGACCCTTCCCCTAGAAAATGCCTTTCCGAGATACCCGCGAATGGACTTTCCCGAAGTCCAAGGTGTCTGTTAATTTTAAATTTTATACACAAGGGATATATAAATTTAATGTTAAATAAAAACAAAAAACATCTTTTAGTCCGCTAGAACTGTGCCAGTTTTTGTTTAATGTCAGATGGGGGAGGGGTGGGGTTTGTCGAACCCCGAACCCCTACTGGATCCGCCCCTGGGCTTTATAATAAAAATCTCATCTAAAAACAATCCTCATCAGTCTGCAAAGTCATATCTAAAGGACTCAAACTCGAAATAAATCCCATACTTTTCAAGAATGTTCTTTTCATTTTTTTTTCATTTCACAGACAGACAGACCGACCAGACCAATGTTATGTACAACAGACTGATAGAGTAATAGGAGTAATTTAAGAAAGGTGGGGGTTAACAGTCTTAAGCTCCCTTCTACTAAAAGTGACCTGATTTTTGTTCATGTGGATATACAAATTAATGGTTATTAATAGTAAAATATATGCAATGTCGCTGTATAGGAATCCGTGAGCAAGTCATGGTACATTATTAGTGTAAGTTATGTAGTTTTTTTAAAGTGGAGATTAATACGTAGCGGCATGGGCGTGGATTTGTAGGGGACGGGGGGACACGAAGTATCTTTCAATGAAAATATTCTATAATAGACCCAAAAATGGGAAAATAGACACACAAATGGAGAAAAACCCTTTTTTTTTTTTTTTTGGGTCGTCGAAACCAAACCGGGAACCACGCCCACCCGGCGGACCCTCCAAGCCTTGGCGCCACCACTTCAACTTCTTCTTTTTGTACCTCCCACTTTTCAATTCAAATCTACGCTGTTGCGTAGCGGTAGATACTAATAAAAATATAAATTTATACTTCTACACTACAGAAATAATACGTACCTTAGGAGTACTTTGGTGATGTTTTGCTGTGATCGTCTCATTGATGATAAGGTCAGATGTGAATTACGTCTTGGAAATTTGAGAGAGTTAGTTCGTCCCGCCCCATTTTTGGAGGAGGATCTAAATTCAAGCCTTTGTCTCTGTTTAAATTTGGCCCCTTCGTTTTAATATGAATGGCTTCCAACACCCGACGAGAAAATCCTTGGATTCCCTCTCGAGCACTTTTACTCCAGTCCAATCCATCACCACCGCTTCTCACTACATGTTCTCTGACCGCTGATTTTGAGCTCGCGGCACTAGATTTATGTACTGTGAGACGTTTTCACAATTTTTTAACGGATTCACCAATATAAGATGCATCGATCGAAGTCTTTGCAGTTTAGTTGTAAACTACACCAGATTGATTTTCAGTTTCTGTTTTGTCTTTTGGTGAAACAAGAGTATACGGTTTAAAGGAGGTTACAACAGCAGCACTATTAAAATCAAGGGGCCAAATTTTAAAAGAGAGGCTTGGACTTAGATCCTCTGGGACACCCTGCTGTAAAAATGGGGCGTCATGACGTCATTCACATCACACGTCATCACCAATAAGAAGATCACAGCAAAACATCAGCTGAAGACGGATGTAGCACATCCGAAAGTACTACCGCTGTACGTACATTTCTGTAGCGTAGTATAAATTTTTATTTCTATTAAGGTTTTTTTTTTGCTTGTCACGATCAAATTAGGTCTACTAAGCCCCCTAAAACCGGCAACCCCAATCCTGGATCCGCCCTTGTGCAATGCCAAAAGCTTAGACGAATCTAATCAGAACTAAAAGAACTATGTTGCCCAAGCCCGACCGACTCAAAATCTCGAAAATTATAGTCCTTCCTTTTTAAAATCCTTGTATTTCCCGATTTTTTGCTAAATACATACAATTATTCTAAAAATTGCAAACAAAAAATTAATTAAACTTATCCCGAAAATTGTAATTATTATTTAAATTTATTCCAAAACTATAGTAAATAAAAAAGTCTGTTTATTGAAAATACTGAGAAAGGTGGCTAAAATATTTCCCGACCGACCGGACTATGATTTAAAAAAACAAAATTACTTTGCTTGGGTGACTATTTTTAGGCCTAATCCACGTTATACATAATAGGTTTTCACTTGTTTAAAATAAACGATCAGATTTGTATGGTTAGCGACGATTTAAGAAGCAATTAAAAACAGTACCGACAACGTATCAATTACAAAACTAAGCGACAAACAGACAGACGGACAGACCGACAAACCTGAAATAGAAAGACCAACAGACTGGAACTGCCTGCTAAACTAGATACCAAAGATATCTTGAAAAATAGCATGTGTAACGTAATTAGAATCGATCAATCGACCGACCAATGCAAAGTATAGAGATGCTTGAACGCATCTTGAAAACGCTACTTCTTTTTTAAATCGATGAGGATGAGAATGAAGAGGTGTTCAGATGTTATCTGAAAAACAATGAATACTGTATCCCTTCTCTTGTTTTGTGAAGGTGCGATTGGTGAAATGAGTTGTCAACAAAACATCTATGTCCTTATGTTACGGTAATCAGTAGTTTTCCTTTTATATTTCTGAAAGATTAATGTAAACAATTATTAAATTAAATTGCATTAATGATTTAGTCGCATGCCAGTGGTAAAGGTAGGGAAACCGTGAACCGAACCTTCTAAAGCAGCAGGCATGGGCTCGAGACCCGCTTAAACCTCAATCTAATGGTGGAATAAGTCTTCTTCAGACAAGGACTATAGGCATAACAGTGGGTATAGAAATCACTCGTGTGCACAACCCAATATATCTTTCGAGACACTCATCATTCTGAAGCCCCATCAGACGCAGATACACAGGAAAGGCATCTTGTTTGAAAATTGGCTTGAGAAGGACACTAGACCTCTAGAAACAACACGAAATTTGGCACCGGGATTCCTCTACCCGACATCGGGCCCCTCTATCCAGCTCTGCTGGATCCGCCCCTACCCATCGTGGACATAAGAGAGTAGTGTTAGCAGTAGGCAAGACGGCGTGACCCCTGGGGTGGAGAATTTAATTGAATGAGATACATCTTGTCAACTGCGTCTTGTATTTCCAGCAAGAGACGAATTTTTTAGTCTCTGTAAAGATAAAAATAAAAGCTCTAAGATACTCGTCTGATTAATTATATCTTTTCTATAATAGAACTGATGATCAACTTGCTAACGAATTCTTTGAAAAAAATGATAAAATTAGGAAAAATAATCTCAATATTTATCTATTTTTTGACTCTCAGTGTCTTGATACAGAATCGTTCTAATCTTTTGCTGAAGTTGACGAGGAAGTCGTCTTGAATAATCAGTAATGCAAAATCGGCAACCTGCAGTTTGGATCCTATACGGTACCTTCGTATTTAGTTAAACTTCATCGTAAAACGTTAGCACCCAACTAGAGTGGCCAGCGATAAACTACCAACAGTTATATGCCCCATAATGGAGTATGATTTTTTTTATCTCTCTGTTTTAATTTTAGGCAATGAATAAGATAATGTGTTTTTTAGTTGATACTGGTGAGATGAAGCAGGCATAAGAAGTGTGATACATCACATTGAAATGATGTTTGTAGTTTTGCAGTTTGGAAAAGAAAATTAGCTAAATTCAACATGTCCGTTGAAAACCATGGAGTTACAACCCCATGTGCCAAAACTGGCGACGCGACGCTTTTAAATTTATAGGTGCAACAACAACAACAACAACAACAACAACAACAAGAACAACAACAACAACAACAAGAAATGAGTGGGCCTCTAAGACCTGCTTCGCGCGGACCTAAAAATGTCTATAGCTTACCGTATAAAGGAAGAAGGTAACGCAAGACACGATTACTCCAAAGATGGCTCCGGACACGGAAGTGATTAGTAAAAAGCCCATCGTTCGTGTACCTTAAATAACAATTATTTCGTGCAATATAAAAGTGATTAATCAAGATAAAAATGGTAGCCTAGGACTAATTGTAAAGAGGATGGTAACGATGACGACTTTTGCTATGGTAACGATTGTGATCGTGATTATGAAACTTAGTAATATTGAAATAACATAAGTTTGAGAAACTATCCAATAATATTTTTAATTCTTATAGTTAGATAGGGTAATTTTTATTCTTAAATCAGACTGGTCAATTAAAATCAGTAATTTATTTATTTTGTCATTTGAGGATTTTTTTGTAACAATCATAATGCTATTTAGGGCTTAAAGGGGAAGTCCGGATTCAAATTTGAATCTGTAGAAAGTTAGTTGCGACATCACTGATACAATAGTACAACATTTCGACAGTGTGATAATGCCGCACACCTTACAAAGAGAGTCGTAAGTCAAAGGTGGGTCTACTATTCAAATTGCACAATGTTAAAGAATAGCAAAATTATATTATTGGAAAAAGATTTAAAAACCGAAATCACGTTACAATAGTAGGCTAACTCACATAAGGGGTAAATTATCATTTTTTATGCGGTTTTTCAACACAAACTTTCAAAATCAGATTAATTTTCCTATTAATTAGCATGTGTAAAATTATTAGTATTAAACCCACTTTCCATTTAAGAGAACCACATTGTGAAGTGTATTCCGTCATTAACTCACTGTTGAAATATTTTAAAATTCCATCAGTTAAGTCATAACTAATATACTAGTAATGGTTCTAATCCACAGAGATTTTAATCCCGCTCCCACTTTTAAATATCTATTTTTACATTTTTTTAGCATACTGAATATTTAATAAAGAAAAGAGCATATATGTTGGCGCGTATCTGAAGTCTTTGACCAAACATTATACTTTCTAAGTAAGACTATTTTAGATGCCTCACCACAAAGTGAGTCACGTGGTAGAAAACTCCAAAAGTTAGTTATTACCTTATAATAGAGCATAAGCTGTAATCTACACTTTAAATGACATTCATTGGACAAGTAGATCCATATTATAAGTACTTGAAG
>JAOTQE010118894.1:0-12730 GCA_025631205.1 Nesometra sesokonis
TGTTATTCTAAGCCAAATTATGGTACTAGAATACGTTTAAATTTTAACAGAAATCGGGAGATTGCTTAGAAAAATCGCGGACAAATCGGGAGGGTTGGAACCTCTGCATGTATCTCATTGCTTGGAGTTTGCCTTATACTTTCTAAATCAATTAATGTTTTCTTCTTTTTTTTCTAATAAGGTTTTCGACAATTACCAATGACAGATCAAATGAGCTTGCTACAAGGGGCTTGGATGGAGATTCTCATTATCGGACTTCTATATCGCTCCATCCATCTCACAAATCCGGATCGTATATTATTCACGGAAAACTTCATCATGTCAAGGGCGGACTCACGATTGAACGGTTTTGATGGTCTAGCTGATAGGTGTTTATACCTTGTTAGGAGAATGCGTGAAATGGACATTCAAAAAGAAGAATATGTCTTGCTAAAAGCATTGGCACTTGTTAACGCAGGTATGGTAATGCGCTCTCTCTTGGTAGCCTAAATCAGATTCATACAGTTAAAAAATCAGCATGTAAATAACAAAAATAATAATTTTGTCTCCTTTATTATGCACAATTAGAAGTGGTAACCTTACTGTACCTTGGTGGTTTACATGCTTGCCTTCCAGGTTTTAGGTTCGAGTCTGGCTGCACACTACTTGGTTCTTTCCTATTAACAACAACACTCTCTAAGCCTCTTAATGAGAATTAATTTAGAAAGCATGATATAGATCTCACCCTCTAAGTGGTGGGAAAATTATCTGGTGGATATGACACGGAATAAAAAAAAACCTTTCAGTCAACAACCACAAATATTAATATTAACAACTTTTCCAAAATTAATCACACTTCGGATTGTCCCAGTTGTTTGGTTTTCTGGACAGTCTCGTTTAGAGAGATTCAGTTTAAATTACATGACATTTACATTGGTATTCATGATTCTGGAGTTTGATGAAAACCTCCGGCCTTGCGTAAAATTCAATTTTCCTGAATTTTTGTTTCGGGAGAGTCATCATTGTCATCAACATCATCATCATCACCATCATCGTCGTCATCATCATCATCATCATCATCATCGTCATCATCATAATCCTTGTCATCGGCATCACCATTGCCATCATCATCAGATCATTATCATGATCCTCATCATCATCATCATCATATGACCCATCATCATCATCATATGACCCATCATCATCATCACCATCATCGTCATCATCAGATCATTATCATCGTCATCATCATCAGTGTCATCTCCGTCATCTTCACCACCATCATTAGATCATTATTTTCGTCATCATCAGATCATTATAATCATCATCATATGATTTACCGTTATCCCACCACCATCGTCTCCATCATCGCCATTGCCTTAAACTTCTGAAACATGAAAGAAATAATGGCTACTGAATGCAATTCCTTATTCTAAATCTACCAAATTTCACTTCATTATAATCTGTTTTCTTTGTTTCTAGATGCAACTGATGTGGAATGCACTTCAGGCCTTCAAAAATTGGAGTTAAGAATCTATGACGCAATTCATGAGTTTATTCAAGCAAACTACCCAGCGGAGTGCGCACGACGTGAGATGAGACTCATCACATTATTACCAGGATTTAGACAACTCTCAAATGATTCTATCAAACATTTTAGTAAAAACTTTGTTGAAAGGAATGTGCCAATGCGACAACTGTTTAGGGAAATGATGGAAGCCAAAAATGAGTGCATTTAAGAACTTCCACATACAGTATCACAAGTATAATTCTTGTTGTTCTACTATGATACCTCTGGTTCATAATTGCACATTAACAACTGTATCCTGTTTCAAGGAATCATGGGTGATCTTTCGTATGGGTATCGCCAGAGTCAAGTCAGCACTTTGTAGCCAGTGATGAAAAGTTGCAAGGAAAGCCTAAATGTTGGAATTTTGTATTACAAAATCATCTGTGTCGGTAATATAGTTGAGAAAAGTTAAACTTTTGATCGAAGCACAGAATTTATCATACTGTACCTGGAATTTTCTGTTGTGTGTACTAAAAACTTCATTAGCAGACTGATCTGGTAACTAAGTCCATGACCTTGACGGTGGTTGCTACAATCTTCCAAGAGTCAATGATTAGGTTTTGACCTCACAGGTCAAGATTATTGTAGTCTTGTTGCCAGATCCATCCACTGATGAAGGTTGTTTTACACACAACTGAAAAGTGTAGATATGATAAATTGATAAATTTTATGTTGCAATCAAAGGTTTAATATTTCTCAAGTAAATAATCCTGTGTGTGTAAAAGCGACAATTATATGAGGAAAGATGTGAATCTTGGATGAATGAAGCGCCTCATCACAACATACTGGCTACAGTCTGACAAGTGCTCATCACTCATTTTTAAGAAGATGAGAGTATCCTTTACATAACGATAAAGATCATAAGACAAGAACAATGATGATGATGAGGTAGTAGTCCTCAAACTTTGCCACCTCATCTACATGCATTGTAGGGCTAACCATCAAGTAAAAAGACCATGCGCTAACATGGTATAGAAATTTTGACTGTACCCCTACTGTTGAAAACATGACGGCAGCACCAGTGTGCAAGTGGAGTTACTTGGTTTTTACTGTTGATACTTGCTTCTTTTTTTACTTTTCTATAATAATGACATTTTTGTTAATTGCGATACAGCATTATAAATAAGTGTAAAGATTTATATAGGATATATGCCTACTAATGCAAATGATTGTTAAAGCTAAGACTAATAGCAATAAAAAAGAAGTAAATTATAGAATATTTTTATATAATGCTATAGTAATAAAAAATTGCATGTAATGATTTGTTTTTCATGCAAATATTAAAAATTAAATTTTAATATACAACTCAAATATAGTATCCCAAAACCAACTGTCTTTCGTAACATCCATTTTTGACATATGCCAAAACCATCAAGCTGTTGCAAAAATAAAAATTTAGATAATATAGAAACCATTATACTTGATTTAAGCTTCCAAAAAAATTTGTGGTAATTATCAATATCGGACATTCATAACTAAAGTTATAAAACAAAATATACCAAAATTTGTTGTATTTGTTTATATTATTTTTATTTCTCACTTCCTGTGCGACAACCTGGTGGTTTTGCCATGCCTTTTTTTTTGTTTTTCCGACAGATCAGTTTTGAGAGATCGTTAAGAGATGAATAATGTCCGGTTTAATGTGAAGTTTGGTTTTTTTGAGAGTCAGTTTTTGGGAGAATCTACTATTACTAATGTATCATTAAATACTGCTGCTAAATTTAAAATTCAATAATTAAATACTCAGATAAGGCCAAAAAAAAAAAAAAACAGTCTCTGGTTGACGTGCGTTGATCTTGACCTATGACATCAAAGTCTTTTTTCGCATACACACCAGTGTCACCTACAGTTTGTGGCTTCAACTGGGCAATTTCGACTATATTTCTGTATCTGCATCGCCACATCAGTTCTGGAAATTAGGTCTGACCAGACACCGGGTATTTTTTTGTTTGGCCTAAATCATGTCTTATGATTGTAAGAATAATATAAAAACCATGTTATACTTGATTTAAGCTTCCAAAAAAATTAGGGTCAAAATCGGACATTTGTACCCAAAGGTATTGAACAAAATATACCAAAATTTTCTTTGTATTTGTTTATATCTATTTTGGTTTATTTTCTTATTTCTCAATAACTTCCTGTGTGACAACTTGGTGGTTTTGTCATGTCTTGCCCCATTTTATTTTGTTTTTCAGAAAGATCGTAAGATAATGGTTTAATGTGAAGTTTGTTTTTTTTGAGATTCAGTTTTTGGGAGACTAAATTATTAATGATGTATCATTAAATACTGCTGCTAAATTTGAAATTTAATAATTAAATACTCAGATAAGGGCAACAAAAAATAAACGGTCTATGGTCAGTGCACATCGATCTTGACCTAAGAGTTTTTTTTCGTATACACAACAGTGTCATCTATAGTTTGTGGCTTCAACTAGGCAATTTCGACTATACTTGAAATATTACTGACTTTTCCGTACCTGCATTGCCGCATCAGTTCTGGAAATTTAGTCTGACCAGACACCGGGTATTTGTTTTTTTTGTTTGGCCTAAATCATGTTTTATAATTGTAAGAAATAGTAATATAATTTTATTCTTTAACATTAACTTGACCTCAACTCAGAATTGTTTTACTTTAATTATAGGAAATTTCTTTTCATTAAAAATTCTTAACACTACAGATATTAATTTCCTTGGTACATATTGGGATTTCAATGTTGTTTCATTTTCAGGGTGACATATCTTTATAATTTTGTTTGTTTTAATTTTAATTGATTTGTTAAATATTTCAAGATAATTATATTGTTATAAGTTTTCAAATTGTTTTATGTATGTATGACTATTGATATTTAAAATACTTGATTTTATTTGACTTAACAATTAACTTTTTAAGTAAATGGAATTAACGTAAACAGAATATTGTCAGTATATAGTGTGCATAGAGTTGATTGCTTTTGTGTGATTGTAGAAAATAGCTTCGATACTCGGGTATAAAGCCCACATAACATTTAACATGTTCTATACAAAAAGGAATTTGCTCTGATTATGAAACCTGACTGTTAGGTTAGTGGTTATATTCTAAGGTATATGTCCATAGCACACTGATTTGCATTTCATGCCCAATGTTAGTAGGCTTATACTAGAGTATATATCCATATCACTGACTGGGATTCCATGTTCAATGTAGTGGGTTTATACTAGGGTATATGTCCACATCACATACTGACTGGGATTTCATGTTCAATGTAGTGGCCTTATACTAGGGTATATGTCCACATCACACATTTTCTGTGATTTCATGTTCAATGTAGCGCGCTTGTACTAGAGTATATCATGGTATATTTCCACATCACACACTGTCTAGGATTTCATGTTCAATTTTATGTGGGCTTATACCAGGCTATATGTCAACATCACACACTGACGTTTATGTCATATTCAGGGGTAGTGGACTCATACCTGGGGATATGTCTACATCACACACTGACTTGCATGTCGTGTTCAGTGGTAGTGGACTTATACCAGGGATATGCCCACATCACACACTGACTTGCATGTCGTGTTCAGGGTAGTGGGCTTTTACCAGAGAATAATGCCCACATCACACACTGACTTGTATTTCGTATTCAGGGGTAGGGGCTTATACCAGGGAATAATGTCCACATCACACTCTGACTTCCATGTCGGGTCAGTATGGTAACTAGAGTTTTAAACTACTAAATCCTCATTCCACTTGTATTTGTAAATAACAAATTTGTTGAAATGAATCACTAACCAAATATCTTTATTTTCATAAAAAGCTTTATATTCAAGTGAGGACATATTTTGATTTATATATTAAAATAAATAATAATTTAAATGTTATGTCGTTTAATTTTGTATGTTAAAATGTAACTGCTATTTCATTACTTAAACTTAAGTTACCATTCACAAAATCTGTTAGACCATTATGGACTGAGTGTCAACTTTAGGAGCATAACCAGGAATTGGAAACGGGGTGCTCGTTTCTCCTCAAGTCAATCAATAATGTTCTGCCTGAAGGCAGGTCTCTCAGCATTCTACTACAGTACTCCCGGTCTTCTGCATCCTTCCTCATCTTATTTTAGCTCCTTCCACTCCGTATATCATCAAGCATCATTATTCTCTTTCTTTCTCTTTGTCTTTTTCCTACCATTATTCTTTCTATCACATCCTTCACAAGATTATATTGTATTACGGTATGTATCCCATCTATCTCTTCTTCCTTTGCTTGAAGGCATCTACTATTATCATTAGATAAGATTCACCAACTCTTCGTAGAACCTCTGTGTTGGTAATCCTGTCTTTCCACTTGATGTTACACATTCTCCTCCAAATCTACATCTGAAATGCATCTTTTTTCTGCCAGCTTTCCTCAAAGTCCATGTCTCAAAGCCGTACATCAAAACACTCCTGATTAAGGACTTGACCAACTTCTTCCTCAACTGGAGACAAATGCTACCGAGGTCTACAAAGCATATATATACATCTTGTTGAAATTCTCTACAGCGTTCTCCTAAGATACACGCATAACACCAGTTGAATCTCTGATACCACGACGACCCTTCCTAAATCCAAAATGATCTTTTCCAATCCAATCATTTGCCTTGCTCACTATTCGGGTGGTAATTAGTCTCAATGGAAGTGTTCATTTACCTAGTTCTTGTTTTGACCACCCAGCAACCCCAAACGAGGGGTTCACATGGTTCACACCCCACCCCACCCCACCCCACCTCATAAACCCCAATCATGGATCCGCCCCTGAAGACCTCCCACACTCACATCTCCCAGTTTATATCCTTGTAATGTTTTCATTATCTCAAACGAATTAAACTTTAATTGAATATACATCCCTTCCCCTAAGCTTAATTAAAGCATTGTTACTGTGTACGTCGTCAAATTTTCCCCTCTTTATCAATTTCCCCGTAATTACTCCATGACACATAACTTCTTGCACACAATTCCTGTAATCATTTAACATCCTTTGTAGCTTGTACTATTTCTTGCAAGTAATGACTGCTCTCGGCAGGTGGGTGAGGTACCGGTAAAGATAAAGACCGACCTTCCTGCTTTTCTTACCTTTCCATATTGTATAGTTTAAGCTAAAATTTGATTTTACTAAGCTTATGTGACGCCAAAAATACATTTGCATTTCAACATACAATTTTCAAATTTTCTGTTGAGGTTTATTTCATAATACAATAGACCTATCACATATCAACAAGATATTTTCAGGATTTCTGTTTTTAATTGTAAGATTATTTTTGATAATTTAACAAGTTCAATTTTTATTTGTAAATTAGTCCCCGTCATTGAATTTAAACAGGATAACTCTACAGATGGTGAGTCACTGTTAAAAAATTGAATGATTAGAAGTTTATGTCCTTTTAAGAATGACTTACTGATTTAGGTTTGTGATAAGCAGCCACAAGGATACCCTAATTATGTGAACTGTTATAGTGTTACTGGGTCCAAGTGCTTTCATTTATTAATTAAATACCGGTACAGTAGTAAGTTGGTAAGGTATAATAAGCGCGTTTCTCTGGTTCTGGCGTCAGCCACGTCACCAGGCTGTTGAGCATTATCACCACCACTTCCAACGTGGTCATCATCATCATACATCATCATCGTCATCATCATCATCATCATCATCATCATCATCATCATATCACCATCATATCATCATCATTGAGCATTATCATCACCAATTCCAACGTGGTCATCATCATCATACATCGTCATCATCATCATCATCATCATCAGGCCCGTACCCAGGATTTCGGATGGGGATGTGCGTTTGGCAGAAATCCGGACCTCATTTATCATTTTCGAGTTATTAAGTTTAAAAAAAAGTATATTTAAAAAAAAAATCTCATTTGACCCAAATTGTCGCGATTTCATGCACCTTCGACACGCTGCGCGTCAATTTCTGCCTTTTGTGTGTTGGGGTTTCATCTTTGTCACTGGTAAAGTGGACCTTTTGTCATTTGAGGATGCGTACGCACCCATCGCACCCACTCCCTCGGTACGGGCCTCATCATCATCATCATCATCATATCATTATTATCATCATCATCATCGTCGTCGTCGTCGTCGTCGACGTCGTCGTCATTTACAGGATATGTGGGGGCCCATAAATGTTCCGTACATGTAATGTTTTACGAGCAAGAAAACACGGCATTATGTACGTAACACGTGGAGTCAAATCATTATAAGCATATAACCCTCCTGCCTGTGTGGACCCATCGTTTGGGGTGGTTGGGATGGGCATGGTCATCGGAAACCCCATTGAGGGTAGACCTGGGACTTGGGTGGACATGGGACTTTTGTACTTCGATTAAGTAGATACTTAGGAGGATTTGGGGCTTGGATAAACATCTTGACCACTGACGATGAACTCCAAAATTTATAAAATATGATGATGATGATGATGATGATGATGACGATGACGGCGACGGCGGCGGCGACGACGACGACAGTAACTTGGTGCTTTTAACTTGTTTTTCTCATGTTACACAAACATTATTAACTACTGTAGATTTATATAGCCTAATTTATCAGACACCCCCATCAGAATTAAAAAAACGAAACTATTAAATGTTCTGAAGTTGGCAATAATATTATTGTTTTTATCTTAATATCGAGGAATACATACATGATGCGGTTTGTTTCTATTTGAATAACTTTGGAATTAATCCAAAACGGACGTAGTAGATCTAGTGGGGAGAGCTTGTTTCGATTACATGGGATCACTACGCCAACTAAAATCACCCTCTCCTCCTGGGTTTAAAGATAACAAATTCTTCGCAGTATTTCTTTCAACAAGAAGGTAACTATAGTAGCTATTACTAGGCCTATATTTATTTCAACAACTTTTATAAAGATTACAAATATATCAATATATGAATAGGCCTAATCTAAAATGCAAATGCCATTACTAAATTGTAGATATTTTATTAATCAAATAACCGTTTATTAACCGAAGAGGGATACTCGAAAAATATAAAACTCCTTGGTCTTATGCTCAGCTTGGGTAGAGGCATAGCCAAAACCTAAGGGGCATGACAAGGCACCAATAAAGTACAATAAAAGAATGAATTATTATTTTGATTTATGTCATTGAAGTATTACACACACACACACACACACAAACGCACACCCACACACAAAACAAAGAAGAATAAATCGTTCCTTTAGAGGGATTATGCATGAAATGGATCGATATTAAAGTTCAACATGCCTACTGTGAAAGTAATATGAAAGAGATGGCGAACCACGAATTCACTTTTTACTCTGAAAAATATATTTTACATTTTAACTTATACATTGTGTAGGTTTAATGTAGCCTTAATTAATAAATAATAATAAATAAATAATAAATAAATAAAATAATAATAATAAATAAATAATAATAATAAATAAAATAATAATAATTAATAAATAATAAATACCGGTAAACAACGCAAGGAGCGGATCCAGGATTGGTATTTAGGTTTAAATCCCGATTTTGTTTTTTTAAAAGCAAAAACAAAAAAAAATTTAAAAAAAACAAAAAAAAAACAAAACCTAACCTGCAATAAAAGATCGCTAATTTTTATTACTCCATTCTCATTATAGCCCCAAAATTGTTCGGGTCAATTTTGGGGCGGGGGATCTTAATTCTGTAAATACTCCTTAAAGCTTAAAGATATACAGAAGATCTCGCAATGATAATAATAAGATATGTATAAAATCCAGGATCCTGGTCTTCAAGAAGTAACTATTCCATTAGTCCCGCCAATTTATATGCTTTGTATGTATATTTTATTGACCGTTCGCGTTAGGTATATACTTTTTATTTTATACATATTAAATTATTTTACAGAGCCAGTATTATTTAGCAATTATCATTTGCCCTAAAATATATTTACGATAGTATACATACATTTTACCAATGCATAACGGTTCTATTTGCAGAAGATTCCCATGTAAAAAAAACACAAAATTGAAGAGCAATTGTTTATAACATTATCGACTTTGTTGAGAGTAGTTGTCGAATTTTACATAGGCCTTGGTTAAATATTACAAAGTGACAGAAGAAAACGGCGAGGAATTGTGGATAAGTTATGTCACAAGACGTTTTTATGTCATAAGAAGTTATTATGTCACAAGACGTTATTATGTCACAAGACGTTATTATGTCACAAGACGTTAGTATGTCACAAGACGTTATTATGTCACAAGACGTTATTATGTCACAAGACGTTAAACGTACATAATGATGATGATATCATGATGAGGGTGATGATGATGATGATAATGATGACGACGACGATGATAATAATGATGATGACAGGGGCGGATTTAAGGGGGGCCTGGCCGGCCCCCCCTTTTGGGAAGAAAAATATATCCATATTATTTATATTGTCTATAAAACGAAAATATTCAGGTAGAATTGATCCCTTAACACGCCCCTGAGGACATTTCAGGACATCTGAAGTCCAAAATTTCCCGGGGAAGCATGCCTCCGGACCCCCTAGAACTTTTACTCTCTATCGTCCCCCCTTCCGTCCCCGCTTTTCCGAAAGTCTGCATCCGCCCCTGGGTGATGACGATGATGATGATTACGATGGTGCTGCTGATGATAATGACGATGACGACTCACAATGCCGGCGGAAGCGGTCCGGCTTTTCAGGCGTTTGCAGGACCACTTTTGGACATATAAAAAATAAATATATGTAATATAATAGTGGACTGTCGGCCCTTACTCGCATTATTTTCGAAACCTTAATCTTGATAAATTTGTTACGATGTTTCACAATTTTGGCAATAGAAAATGTTGGTGATTAGAAGAATTTTGCAGGTTGTCAGATTATAGTCACCAGTACATTTTCCAGTAAAAGAAAAGAAAAAAAAACAGTAGACCTACAGGCCTATAAAATAAAAATCAACCATGGTTTATCGAAACTCATTAAAAGATCTGAGCTTTAGTTTTGGAATTGTAATTGTATAGATTTATGTGTTCAGTGTCTCTCTGTAGACAGGGCAATTGTAGGTACCGTAATTATTGGCCCAATTCCCAATAAAATAAAAACAAAAATAACTTCTGCCACAACGACACGAGATGTGACGACCAGCTGTCGGTATCATCTTTACCCATAAATGCTTAAAATCATAAAACGGAAGTGCAATACTATTTTCCTCATAATAATATTGTTGAAAACATATGCAACGAATACATTCATTAAAATTTTATTTCCTGAACGAGATAAATCCCTTGGCGCAAAAGTTTATAAAAAACGCCTGACTCAAATTATAAACAAAATCTTCCCATTTCCGTAGTTATCACCCCCATCACCCATTTCACCCCATTGTCCTTTAGCTGCAAGTAAATTATATGTATTTAATAGTTTGATATTATAGATAAATGCTGTATTAGGTCAATACCTTTTTAATTATTTTTAGTCTCATCCCAAATCTTCAATACCAAAACTAAAAGTTAATAGTAAAAATCGAGCAATGTATTTAAATAACCGCATGTTTCGATAGTTCAATTATCATTATCAAGTAAAAAAGGTAACTACAGAAAATACTAACTTAAAACTAAGAAGTAATTATGTAATATCGAATGCTTTGAGGCAGATACCGTAAAAAATTGTTCGAGCTATGATATTGAACAAATTGAAGAGTTAAATATTTTGCCACAGCGAGTACAATATGTTTAGGAATTCCCCAAAAATAGGCATTCAATATTATAATTAGTATTCAATACAGCTTGTATTAGTAAGTGCCAATTTGTCAGGGCTTAGCCTAGGCCTAGCCTAGGGCCTGACCTACCGCGCCGTCGACCAAAGCCTAGGATTAGCTAGCCTACGTCTCTAAAATTGAAATCCATGTTCTTCTCTCGCGAAAAACATTAACAGCAACTCTTGTAGGTTTCTTTTGTCAATTAGTCATTCTTCATAAACTACAATAGGCAGTCAATTGTGCGAAACGCCGAGTTTCAACAGGTAGTTAAGCTAGGTAACCTAGTCTTGAGCGTTCGCCACTTATAGTAAAAACAATTCTCTCGCTTGGCAAAGTTACGTCATCGGCTAATACTGAACTACGCACAGGTGGATACTACGTAGTATTGGACCGGTCAAAACGGCACAATTCCTAAATAAGAATACATTCACTATATAATTGTGTAGGCCTATATTCATTACCTACAGGCCTTATACGCTTATGTATTTCTGTAGCTATGTTTTTTTAAATTTGATAATGATGGTTGCATCATATTGTTATTCAAAAGTCCGATTATTTAATCCACTAAAGGATTCTAGACACAATAGACAACTGAAAATAGGAAAACTTAACAGGATCACCCTTAAATGCGGGGGTGGTATCGGTCATCAACCGAACAGACATTGTCTTATTACTCCTATTATTTTACAGTTAGTTCACAATTTGCCAAGTTTAACTAATTTTATTTATTAAGCAGGCTGTGACTAAAACTTGTGGCAGGGCCTGCGTTGTAGTTCGGAAAAGAACTGGTGAAAATTACTTGAAAGGTACTTAACCTGTAAGAAAGTATAATGCATTCTCCACCAAGCAATGAGATACACGCCAACGTGACAGGATTCAGTATTTTGACATACATTATGTCATCATCAGGAATCCATTCCTGATGATGACATAATTTATGTCGAAATATTGAATCTTGTCACGATGGCGTGTATCTCATTGCTTGGAGTATCCATTATACTTTCTTACTTGAAGTTGATTAGTGGACCTTTCGAAATCTGTTTATAGTTTGCTTATTGCTTAAGGTATTTTATTTTAATGTAATTTATTTTATCTCCATTTTTGGGTTTTTGTTGAATAAATTTATTTCAATATATATTCTATCTGATTGTTCTGTAGGTTGCAAAATTACAACGTGCATCGTTACAAGAACCAGTAAAAGTTGAGGTTTCTACAAAATACCAAACAGTTGACAAACTGCAACAGAGTTACTTATTTATACCAGCTAAGTACAAGGTACTGTATGAAATACATTAGTTATACCCCTAGCTTACTAAAGAAAGTTAGTGTTGATAAACCCCAGCAAAATGGCATAACTTGGATGATAGGCAATTTTACAGTGAAGCTGTAACAATGTACAAAATAATGAATAACCTAACACCAAATTATTTAAAAAGCAGA
>JAOTQE010118905.1:0-12730 GCA_025631205.1 Nesometra sesokonis
CCACACACGTGCGTGACAAGACCGACAGACAGACAGACAGACATTTTTGAAAAGCTGTTTATAGAGACGCTTTCCGCATCTAAAAAGACAAGCATGATACAAACTATGTACAATAATCAAAGTTTGAAAATGCAACTTTGTATTTTAATTTAGTAAGTCCCTAAAAACTAACCATTTATTTGTTTCAGATTTTTTGGACTGTTCAGTTTAGTGTGAGTTAATTTTACCAATACATTTATTCTATGACATTGCGAACTTTTAAAAAACAGCAATTTAGTAGGAAGTTTTCGAGGTGGTCAATTTTTGGAGAGGTTATTATGTTTAGAGTTTGTGCCATTTTAAAATACCGGTATCTGCTTGGCAGTCTGGCAACCTATTCTGTGTATTTTGAAATGAATGCTTGTCAGGGTGACAACCTATTCTGTGAATTTTGAAATGAATTCTTGTCAGGGTGACAACCTATTCTGTGAATTTTGAAATGAATGCTTGTCAGGGTGACAACCTCGGTGAATTTTGGTTTCTGAAGTGAACACCAAAAAATTGAATACTGTACTAAGATTGGGCCCACTAATGTAAAAAGTGGTATTTCACAGTCTAAATTAACAGTGTTGACTGTTTAGAAACATGTTTCAAACTTGCCTAAATGCAAATTTTGGTTGCCCTGATTGGCCAAGTGGTTTTACAAGCCCCTGATGTTAGCAGTTTAATGAATAATTTCTTTGTGGATTATTGAGTATATTAATAGAATTACTTTCATTTTGTCTCTTCAGATTCACCCAGTTCAAGGAATTAAATTCCTTATTAATAAATTATTGTAAATTTAAGGCCAAGGACATGTGAAATTTCTCAACTATTCAGTATTCCTGTCAAATATCTTTTTACAATCACTTGTATTGTATAAAAGCAATTTTGTTAAATTCTATTCTGGACCTGGGGTATGTTTGCTCAGTGTAAAAAATGAATTTATGTTTACTGAAAAAAATAGTTATTACATTGATGAGCCAGGCTTAAGAAAATTAAGATTTTATTATGATATAATTAAGCTGTTAAAAAATGCAAATCTAAACGCATAAATAATTTAAAAAGATAAAATAATTAGCAAAATTAGGATTTTTGTACTTAATATTTTATTTAGTTGGTTAGCATAGGTATTTCAGTCTTTGTATTTTTAAAAATTTAATTTCTTTTATTCTAGCTGCATTGAGCCTTCGGTGTAATGCCCTATAGTATATCCCACTAAAGTACTACTATTACTTACCAAAACTTGATGAATTATAATAGTCTGTATTCACTTTTTTTAAATTAGGTATTTCTTACAATTTTCTGGGTAATTTTATATTTGAAAATAAAATGCAACTCTGATCAGTCAGGCTTTGGCAATACTTTTGAAAGGAGACCTACAGTAATCTAGTTTTTTAATCATTGTCATTAGAATCATCATAATTATCATTTCCATCATTTTCATAGTCATTATCATTGTTACCTTCATCATTGTCATGATCACCATCAATGTTACGATCATTTACTACCATCAACAATCACAAATATCATCATTTTCAACACTATCACAACTAATCACCATTGCCATCAATACCACCATTTATCATCACTATTGCATCACTACCACCTTACCATAATGTAGCTTTCCTAAAAGTGAAAATTAAACAATTCTAGATCCTGTAAATTTATAGAATCCAACAAACAAGTCGTTTAGATAACAAACAACAAAAGCCACTTTTGTTGCTGCAAGTTCATAACCTTGTGCTTATTATGTCTCAATATTTGGTACAATTTGTCATGATTTATGAGCTAAATGTAACTTATATAAACCTTCATAATCTTGTCAACCATTATTAATTCAAAAAGCAATGGCATATTTAATATCCTGTTCCTCGATAGGTCATATCAGCTTGATATCAGCATTAAATAACATTATGGCCATGTTTTTTAAAATAATGTTCTTGATTATGCTGACCAGTGCGAACCGTTAAGCTCTGATTGATCAAATACCATGGAACCCTATATATAGTAAAGGCTTACAGGTGAATGCATATACCTGGCGCTTTTTTTTCCATGACCGAGCAAATTAATCATCAATTTTGGGTTGTGAAAACGGGAAGACAGTCTATATCCACGCCACTGAAACGTTATACAGGAAATCCCCCTTTTATTGAGTCTTTAATACAGATAATTTTCCCCTGCTGTTTGAAAATAATAGGCCTACTGAATTAACTTGCATATTCCCCACTCCATGTATTAGCTTGGAGTGGGGATAATATTTGAGTTATTTGCATGTGTTAATCAACACTTCTTGATACTTGGGTATAAATACATCATACAAACTACAGTATGATTCCATGTTCAAATAGTGGGTTTATACTACAGTCAGTGAAGTAGTTACAATATTTTCTGAATAAGAGATCAACTTCTGTCGGTCTTAATACTGTAATTGAACCCTATGTATGTTTTGTGTAATCAAAAAATTGTTAAAATTTTATTACAAAATAAAGTATTGATAGTGTTTTAAATGACCTTGAATTGATATATCAAATGCATAAAATTATTTATGAATGTAAAAATTAATATTTTAAAGTAACAATACTTTTTATATTGTATGGAATTGTAATCATAATACTGTATGCTCTAGAATAACAGTTTTTTTTTAAACTAGCATGCTGTAAACCAAAATTAATGATTTTTTTTCTAGTTATGACAAGTTTACAACCCCTGATTTTGTTGGTAGTAAATGTGTTTAATAACTAAAATTGAATTCTCCATCACATTCACTTAAAATAACAAGGTACTTAATTCCAGTATTAACATGTACAATGAAAACTAAATCATATTCAAATTAATAATTTTTTTAATGGATAAAATTTTCTAATTTGCGGTATTGCAAATTTCAAGCGGTAAGTTAATACTGTATATTGTTTTAAAGCTCTAAATATAAATTTCTTTTTAATCCGTAGTGTTGTAGTAGTGTTAGTTGTAGATAGTAAATCTATAAAGGGAATATTGAACTTGGACAATGATAAATAAACTAAAATGGTTCACTACCAGTTTTAGTATTCAAAAAATTGTTAAAGTTTTCTCTCAGTTGGTTATTCATTACTAGTTGCATAACATTAATATTATGCCATTCACGTTATGTTGTCCTTTTAAATTAAAGTCAGGGATGCGTGACGAGGGCATGGTCTGGCCGGCATATGTAGCCCAGATTCTGACCAATATCATCAAGGTTCAAGACTTCTGTTTTTGCTAAAAGTGGCGTAGCTCAGCTGTTACATAATAAGAAGACGTAGCCTATGATTAGGCAAAAATTGTATAATCTTAATTACCATATAATGACAGGTGTCTTAACAGTAATCAAATCTAGATCTGCGTATTATCATATTTTGTGTAAGTCTTTAATGAAATATCAAAAATGAAACTGTAATGGTCATCTTTGTCAATTATTGGGTCAACGCTGTTTTGTAAAATTTTATCTTGTTATGTTGGCCTAAATTTTGTTGCTCATCCTGTTTTCTGACAGAAATTCTTAAGCTTGATAGCTCTGATAATGTTTAATACTTTACTTGCATTAAAAAAGTAGATGCTCTTTGTGTTTTTTTTTAACTGGTTTCTCTTGTTGCCTAGTAGCCAGCTATGTTGGTTGATTATTAATTTTAGCACAGCCAATGCCCCAAAACATGGAAAATCACACTTCTCACGAAACAAGAAATTTAAAAAAAATTATCAAAATCATGAAACCATTTATGTACGATATAAACCAAAATGTCCGAAAACCTAACAAAATGGATGACCGAAATGTAAATAAGTTTTGGGACAGTATGCAATACTGTTAAATATATCCTCTGTATAGAATCATCAAGGAATATACATTTACCTACTTTCTATAATAAGCAGGGCAAAGAGGAAAGTTTCTATTGGTAAGGGCAAATCAATTGCAATTTACAATGAAAAAAAACATTCTCAATTTATCTTACAATAGTCATGACTATATAACAACACTTAAAATAGTTATTGATGAGAAAGGCCAAATTACCTAGACTTGTTATACATCATACACATTACCTATTTGCTTTTTCTCAGACTTCACCTAATAATAAAACTCTTTTAACAAGGCATTGATATATTGAAATGGTTTTAGAAGTAGACAAAAAATATGATTAATATTTTTACCAATTTTTTGCGGAAATCAGGACAATTAGATTAGCTGTAAAAACCTAAAATGGTTGCAGGCTGAGGAACTGAATCTATACTTTATTATTAAAGTATGGTGGAAATAAATCAACTTTTTATGCTATAAACTTCACATTTATTTGAATTAGTGGTGTGTAATTTTAAAATATCCTTGGGCGTTCAAAAACTGAGGTTTGCTCAAATCATTGATTCTTTAAAAAAAAGTTAAAAATTGTAAAATAAATTGAACAAAAAAAATAAAATTAACAAGCTAAATATTTCATGATAATTAGTATAGTACTTCTGTGGTATTAATTAAAATTAAACTGTCATTGTTCATTACAGTTACTTTTGATGTTTATTGTTCAAATTATGTTTTAATAATTGTGCGATTTCAAGTCAATTTCTCTTGCAAACTAGCACATTTTCTACTGTATACTGTAAATATGGAAAAAAAAATAAGGAAATAAATATGGAAAAAAAATAAGGAAATAAATAAAACATCACATTTTTAAGTTTACTTATGCTTTTGACTGAATCACTTCTAAAAATATCTAAAAATTATGCAGAAGCTGAATTTAATTTAATATTTTTTAAACAAGTGTACTAAATTATGATGTAATGAATCTTGAGGTAAAATAGTAATTAACAATAAAATAATATCAACTTCTTGATGCTATAATAAACTAGTTATTTGACATCCATACATTTGTGTATTTTGAGAAATTTAATAGAATGAAATAATTTTATATTATACATTAATCTGAGATTATTTTAGAAAATGATAATACATAACATTTTATTTATTTGATATCCAGAAATGAAAATATTTGGATAAAATATGGTTACGAAATAGATATTAGAAGTGAATCGCATGATATCTTTTACCATACCTTGAGGTCTCTTTCAAGATATTTGTTTGCATGGTTATAAAACCTACATTATCATATGGATTATAAGTATGATTTAACATCAAGTTGTGAACAATATGAATGATGTGTTTAGGAAAAGATGAAGGAATGATTTATGGAATGATGCTGATGCTTGTCAATCTCAAGCAAAGGTTCATCATTGCAAGGCCAAGGACATCATACTCTGTTTGCCCTCTATCAGATATAATATTTCTAGCACATAAAAAAGATCATGTTTATTTGCATGCATTTAAATCATATTATTAAGTACAGTATATTCGAGGTAAACAAAATATGCCCTTGAAAAGATGGGATTAATACAGTAATAACATACATAGAAGTACTTGGATATTTGTAGCATAACATAAAAAGGTGTTTACAGGTAGATCTACATATTCAATTAATCACTCTATCTTTATGATATTGACAGTAATTGAAAAAAAGCCTACCATTGAACAGATGGGAATAATAATTTAGTAAGGGGGTCATCCATAATTTTCACCATCTTCACAAGAGTACAAGGCCGGCGGAAACGATTTGGCTGGTCAGGCTTTTACCGGACGGACCACTTTTTAACAATCGTAAACAAAATCCAATATAATATGTGGACCCTCCAACTTTGCCTGATCACTTTTACAATGCTTCTGCTGGCTCTGGAGTGCAAAACATATGCTGGGAGGGGGTTTTGACGAATGTACGCTTTTTAAATAAAACAAAAATGTTAATTTTTAAAATGTTATACGGACAATCCATTATCACTTTTATAGTCTTAAAAATCTTATTTGCAGGTATAGTATTAGATTCAGTTGTTATAAAAGATATCAAATAAACTGGGTTTCGAATGCTTTCTGTCATTAAACAGTATGAAAAAAAATTCCATCATTTTTTTATGTACTCTTTAAGGAGGGTGGAATGGGTTCCGAAAAAGAGTATGTTTTTACTCTTGTGAAAAGGAAATAATGGGCAACCCCTAAGTTGGGGTAGAGGTATGTTGTTTTTTATTCGTTACCACATATTTCTAGCACATACATAGAAAGATCATGTTTTTATTTGCATATGCCTTCAACTCATATTATGAAATATTTATTATATTGGAAGTTTCTATAAACCAAGATATACCCTTGAACAGATGGTGGTAATAACATGATGTGAAAGAGATATTAGTTTTCACTTAAAGTATTCAATTTACTGGTTTTGTACTTTCATACTAGATGTTCATTTTTTTTTGGTCTTCTGTGTTTGTTAAATAAATATTTTAATAGTAAAATTAACATATTTTGATCTTGGATTTGTTCATAAGATTGAATGTAGTTTTGTCAGTTTGTTCTGTAATTAAAATACAATTATAAGTCATCAATGTTTTTATTTTGATCTTTGATTTGTTTTTGAAGGTAAATTTGTCTTAGCATAATTGTTTCTGTTCAATCTATTTGATACCATCTTTTGTTTAATAGTTTTCCTGGTATTTTGTCTTTATTATATCACAACAAAAATATTTCATATCAATTTTTGTTTTTACTAAAAATTTGACATATACTTATTTGCTTTAATTTGTTTATATTTTATAATTTCACTAAAAATTTACTACTGGTTTTTTCATCATCATTTCTCTGTCATTATTTTTATCCAAGCGTTGTAATTCAATTGCTAATATACAGTATTAAATTCAAATTATATATGTATGCAGTTAACTGCCAGTATCTATTATAGTGAATATTATATTTAAATTGCATAAAAAATTTATAAATTTTATTCTAAACTATCGCTTTACTAAAATGAATACATTGAAAAATATAAATGTCAGCCGATTTGTAAGTGTAGACTTTCATTAAGTTAATTCCTTTACATATTATATTTCGTCAACTTCTATTTAAGATTATATTTCATACTAATACATAAAAAAGATTTTTCTAAAATATGTTATTAACACAATACGCGAAATAGCCTGCTGTAACACATTTATTAACATAGTGATGTGTTATGCACATCCCCAGTGGCGTTCAGCTATTCACAGTAGATGAATATTGCTGAAAATCATCCAAGCTTTACATATGAAAACGCAGCTTATAGTTGACCTACTGCTGACAGTTTGAACCCAAAGGTTTTTTCATACCGTGACATTTAACTCCGTAAACTCGCAAAGCCCTGCGCGGTAATAATCTGTCTGATTTTTAAGATTAAAACATTGCTTTGTCAAAGAGATTGTTAATCCTGTTATACACCTTGAAATAATGGTTTAAACGGTTATTGAAATGTTTGACTGTTTGAGACTCATTGGTTCAAATCATTTTATAAGGGTAGAGCATCACATGCTTCACATTTGTAAAGGCCCATTCCCCCAAAATCTTCCCAAAAAGCTTTTCTTTTTTTTTTTAAATTTACCCGTTCAATATTTCTAAAATAATAAACATGGGTCAGTTACCTACATACTTTTTAGTTTTATTCTCAAGTACAAAAAAAGTTAACCTAGACCATTTGATAATTCCTGATTTTTAAAAGGTGTCATTTTTGCATGTTCCTGCATGTTGCCATGTTTTATTTTGGAATTCATCTGAAACAACAATATGGCATGTTATTGTTCAATTCTGCTGTTTTGACTGGTTCAATACTATGTTGTATTGAACTGTGCATAGTGCAATATTAGCCGATGACGTCACTTTGCCATGCGAGAGAATTGTTTTTGCTTTAAGTGGTGAACACACAACATAGCTATAGACTTAACCAGTGTTAAAACTCGGTATTTTGCACAATTGACTACCCATTGTTGATTATGAAGAATTACTAATTAATATAAAAAAACATACAAGAGTTGCTGTTAATGTTTTTCGCGAAAGAAGGACATGGATTTTAATTTTGAAGACGTAGGCTAGCTAGGCCTTGGTTGCTGGCATGGCAGGCTTCGGCCCTATGCTAGGACTAAGCTAAGTTCTGACAAATCGGTACTTACAAGTAAGCTATTGAATATTAATTATAATATTAAATGCCTATTTTCAGGGATACCGAAAAATATTGTACTCGCTGTGGCAAAATATTGAAATAATCTTTGACTCGTTCAATATTTTGCCACAGCCCTCGTTCAATATTGTGCCACAGCCTGAACAATGTTTTTCTGTATCCCCCTCAAAGACATTCAATATTACATAAATATACACTATATTCATATGTCTTAGGTCGCTCGCGAGTGAACAGCCTCTTGCAAGCTGGTCAAAGTTTTGGCAGGTAGAAGGTTTTGATGTTTTCGGCTTTTGTGTGTTACTGCACATTTCAGTTTGTGTCCGTATCGATACCAAAATCAGGGCAGAATCAATGGTAATATTTGATATGAAGAAATATGTGAAAATTGATGTGATGAATTGAATACTTATGTGATCTGCGCATATGTACAACACAGTTTGAACTGTGACATATTGGCATTTATGGTAGCATCGAGAGCGGTCTTGGATGCAGTAGGTTTATTAAAACTGATCTGGTTCGCAACCGAGCTCCTCAGCCACTTGTGATCGATTGTGACATGTGAACTTGGCAATAGTATGTGAAATACTTAAATTGAACAATAATCTTGGAAAATCTTAATACTAGACATTGCAAGGTTTAATGTAATAGTAAATGGCAAAGTCCAAATTATTATTTGATATTTGCACATACTATATTTGGTAAATAGTGTAAGCATGCAAAGATTCATAGTAGGGCCCTTCATAGACTTTCTCCAAGTCTGTTTATTATATTTTAAGTGTTTAATTAATAATAATAAAAGTTTTAGTGATGTGAGGTTTGTTAATATACAGATTTGTACAACAGTGAATGAACTTGTGTTGAAAATGGAAAATGGAAAGTACTGAGCAACATGACGTAATGATTAACGTGACGGTGCCATATTTGGCTAATTAGGCCACGGAGTCAGCCAATCAAAGGTTCTCATTTTCAAACCATGAATGTTGCCATGCGAGGGCCTGAGATACAATACAATAATTGGGGCCTAGGCTGTGTGTTCGCTGATTGATGCAAGTCTGAGAACATCTTAGGCCTACAACTATAATGGCAATGGTGATAGAATTAGGCTAGGCTAGATAACCACAAACAATATGTTTTAGCAGTCGATCGCTTGTGGGAAAAGGCCTAAAACTTTATTAATCTACCGGTAATTGTCATCATACATGCATATTCAACCTTTTTTGAGTGGATTAGCCAATCACATGCTACTAAACCAGGCAAGCGGATAATTATATGCCCATGAAATTGTGGTGGGAAATCAAGTGACATTGAAGTGTTTACCAAGACGGTGATTCAAACATCAGGGGCGGATTGCTATAAGCGGTCTTTAGACTGTCTTAAGCTTAAGACAGTCTATAATCGTGACGTCACGCACAGTCTTTAATTATAGACCATTGCTATACCGCAGTCTTAGGAGTTAGCGGTCTGAAATATTAAAGCCTGCTTGGAGTAGGCTATAAATGGTCTTAAATCACTTACAATGTGGCATCAGCATTATTTTACATTGAATTGCCTGTTTTAATAAATTCTTATAACTCTAACTGTTTAAACATACGCCATATTATGAATTTTAAAACTAGTATAACATTTTCGTAAAAAATCGAACGTGAGGTGGCACAAAGTTATCTAAATTAGTGCCCTCAATTACTGTTACTATGGAGTGTTTGTTCGAAATTCAATACTCAACACGGTCTTAGGAAAGACTATTTTATAGTAATGGTCTAACCTTGGTGACTTTGCTAAGACCGTCTATGTGTTAAAGCCGGCTTTATTCTGTAAGTTAAGACTGTCAGTTAAAACTGTTTTATAGCAATCTGCCCCAGAAAGGTATGGCGATCCACCTGCTATGGAACGCAATGGGTGCCTTTTGATTGTCTTTTCACGAATTAAACTGAATCACCATCTTGAACCAAGACTAGGCCCTTCATTTTAAATAGATCAAGCTATTTATCATAAGTACTTTACAGTCCAAACCATATATGCAGCAACATAGTTTAACTGGTATTGTGACCTTTTAGGTATTGTCCTATGGGAAGTGTACCAATAAGTTATTCTTTTGTGAATTATATGCTATTTATAATATAAAGTACAATATAACAATATTCAGTGTGGTGTTTGTGTTTATTTATAGAATGTTTTTTTTTTACATTTCTTTTTTATAAAGTGCATACTTCAATAATTTTTGATGATACCTAAGTGATATCCACCATGTCCTACCAACGTGATTTCAATGCTGGAAAAAAGTATCAGTAAAATGTTGATATATAAAACATTACATTTTATTTGCAATTGGTGTCATAAAAAAAAAAACATTCGATTTAAGAGTATAATCAACCATAAGATGATCCAAGGTATTTTTATGTTGTTGAACTATTATGCACATATCCATCATAAATAATATCCATTATATATATAAGGCCAAAACAAAATTTACTTGTTAAGCGTCACTGCCCGCCCCTGAATCTCTAGCCGCCTCTGATTTTGTTTTAAAAATAACTTGAGATAAATGTATGTTTTTGTAAGTTTAGATTCCTAGTTACCTGGTTTGTTGATGAAATTCATATTTAAATTTGCTCCATGGGGTATTTATTAATATTATTTTGTTTGGAAATCATAAAAAGGTTATTGTCAAAATAAAGTCTAAATGCAATGGTTAAAGTTGATACAAATCTATGGCGATGGCCATATAAAAATGTACTGAAAAAATAAAAAAATTAAAAATAAAAACCACCCTCTGAAATTTATTTATGGGTTGACGCTTAACAAGTAAATGTTTTTATTTGGCCTAACTAACTACAAGTTACATATTCATTTTTGTTTCATTACAAGTTCGATTATTTTTTCAGCTGATAATTATACATTTTATTTTGATTGCATTGTTTATTTTGAAGAAATACCTAATTTATAATAATAACCTTATAATAATCCTAAACATAGAAGTTAGCTTAAAAACAATTAACCACTAATTTTACACCACTAAAAAAATCTGTTACTTAACTTTAATGCTATTTTAATTTAATAACAGTATTTAATAATAGTAAAATTATATCAAAACTAACTTTGATGATTATTTGTTCATTTTCAGTTGACAAAACTAATTTAATATTTTGTACATAACATAGGCCTTTCAGAAAGTTAGTAAATATGATGGAATCTAATATCATTAAGAGGAGATTAGAGAATTTTATCCTGAAGGGCAGTCATGTTAAATATGGAAACCTACTACAGTGTAGATCGTTTATTATGCAATTCAATTCCATCATGAGCAAAACTAATGATATTGATGATTAAGTCAAATAAAAAGTACATATCTTTTTAAACATCATCCCCCTCTTGGATTTTCAAGCCACCTATGATTTTTCTTTCAACAAAAAAAGGACTCAAAATGTTGATAAAACTTTTATCGTTCATGGCGAACAAACAGAAATAAGCCGAGATGTGCAACAGTAGATGAATCTTTTATGTAAGTTTGGGTTCCAAATTACCTTATTTGTCTGTAAAATCTGTATTCTGAAACCAGAGTTAGGGACGTGGTTTGTGAAGTTAGGTGCAGTATTTGTCATTTTTTACCCAATACAAATGATGATGATCATAATCATCATGTGCCATCTTCGATACAAATGTTGACCACCATGTCTCTCCATCTATCACAATCTTCTGCTGCTCTCTTTGCTTCCAATGACGATGTTGTTGAGCTCCATTTTTCGATGTCATCACTCCCATTGGCTCTCTGTCTTCCTCTTGCTCTAGTGCCTTCAATTTTACCCTCTAAAATAGTGGTTGAAAGATATCCTACACTTCCTCGAAGTACAAGTCTTACCTACCGCATCTACCATTGTGTTAGGTCGCACAATAATGTTCTCTGCGATCCTGCTCCTTGTAGCACTTCAGTGTTAAATATTTTTTCTGTCCATCTGATTTTCATCATTCTCCTGAAACTTGCAAGAAATGATCAGTATATTGAAAAGCCAAAATAGTTATTTTTATATTTTTATTGATTTTTAAAGTTTAAAAAAATTACTCCATTTCTCACAGAGTTTTAATATATAGATATTGTCTTAAGAAGGAAAATTAAACAATAAAATTAGAATCTTCTCATCTCAATCTGAAATTGATTTAAGTTTTGGGAATTTGGCCTTATAGTGAGGGAGATACAATATCTTGGAACAAAGAAAATTCAGTTACCACAGGTTACTGTATATTGAAAGCCAAATTAATATGAATTAATCTTTATCTAGTATAGAAACCAATGTGTGAAAAAGGGTGTTGCCTTTGTGAAGATGAGTAAATCAGAGAATGAAACCATCAATCATACAGTTGTTATTCAATAGCGGAAAATGATTTCATTTTATAGCAGATTTATTTAGAAAATAAATTCAGGTGACAGTAGAAGACCAAATTCAACTAGACTTGAAATCATCACCGAGGACAATTTATAGGTGATCCGTTGTAAACGGGTGTCGTGATAGCGTCCTCGTTAGTCACAAAATGATTCAAAAAGATTAGAAATTTATCAATTGAGTATCACAAATCCAAAACACGTGAAAAAACGAAATTTCTAAGTACAATACAGGGAACAAAATAATTTTGAAAAATCGATTAGCGCCAGTGCTAACCAAATAGACACTTTGATTAGCAATTATCAA
>JAOTQE010118916.1:2556-12729 GCA_025631205.1 Nesometra sesokonis
GTGGTGCTAAGGAGATGTGGTCTATAGTGGTGCTAAGGGGATGTGGTCCATGGTGGTGCTGAGGGGATGTGGTCCATAGTGGTGCTGAGGGGATGTGGTCCATAGTGGTGCTGAGGGGATGTGGTCTATGGGGGCGCTGAGGCGATGTGGTCCATTGTGGTGCTGAGGGGATGTTGTCTATGGTGGTGCTAAGGAGATGTGGTCTATAGTGGTGCTAAGGGGATGTGGTCCATGGTGGTGCTGAGGGGATGTGGTCCATGGTGGTGCTAAGGGGATGTGGTCTATGGGGGCGCTGAGGCGATGTGGTCCATGGTGGTGCTAAGGAGATGTGGTCAATGGTGGCTCTGAGGGCATGTGGTTCCTCGATCTTTAAGCATCACTGAAAAATTGTGGATGATACGATGATAACAACAATGATAAAGACGATGATTTATATAGATATAATGATGATAAAATGACATTGCCATTGATAATTAAGACTGTGGTGGTGGCGATTATGTTGAGAAAGACGACGATCTTGACGATGATAATGATTATATTTGTGGCAGAGCACACAATGACACATAAGTCGCAAATGCTAGTTTTCTAGAACATGCAGAAATTTTAAAATGATAAATTTAAAAAATATACAGTTCAAACATTCAACTTTCATACTACCTTAACAATTTTCAAATATATAATCAACAAATCTTTAAAAATGCAATTTAAAATGACCCTGCTTAGACTGATAAACAATTTTTAAATGCAATTTTCTAAAAACGTACATTTTAAATGTTTGAACTTCGTTTTGTCATAACTTCGCAAGAAAACTGATTTTGTTTGCATGTTAAAGATAATAATGTGTAGTTTCATAATCTGTAAAAAACCTCCATTTTTAAATCTTCCGATTTATGCCTCATTTGGCTTGGCTCTGCCACATTTATAATAGACGACGAGATAACTATGACAATGAAGGTAGAAATCATTACAGATACATATACAGGTCAAAAAGATTAAACAAAGTTTTACCGTCTGGACAAGCGCTGCCCTTTTTAAAAATACAGTAAGACCCCTCAGGCCAAGTCCAATCATATTCGCTCCCTTTATACTGGGTTTTCATACAGAAGTCTTGTTCCATACCAGTCAGGTCGTAAGGTCCTTCGAAGTGTAGAGGATCCGACCAATAATTGTTAGCTTTATCGTTTTCCGTGTCATGGTATCGTCGTCCTTCATGCCATGGAAAATCTATATCTGAGGGGCAACCCAATGCTGGTTTTGGTAGTCCGTAGTAGCCTAGAGGCCAGGTTATCGGAATCTGAACAACTGGATCTGTCGAATAATAATTAAATAAAAAAAATATATATTACACTAATTTGTTACTAGTAATTTGTATTTGCAGTGCGCCCTCTATATCGTCACACAATTCTTGTTCCCTTATGAACTAGTCATAGCCTACCTGTCTGTCTACGACAGCATTTCTTGCATTGTACTGCTGGTGCAGGTGGAAGAATATAAGGATGTCTAGCGCACTCGGTGTCGATTTTGGTTAGGCTATATCATAGATTTATTATTACGGCTAGATGGTGATCTTTACATATTTTATGTTGTCAATGTCTTTAGATTTTGATTAAATTTACTTTCATTTATTGATAAATTTGAAACTTCTATGAAAGATTGCGCGTGCGCAGTTTTGACATAGCAACAGGTTTAAAACATAACGCGATTTAATTGGTTGGATTCCAGAATAGTAGGCGATTACATGGAACGGTACTTGGGCTATGTATTCTGTGGAAGTTAACCATTTAGCCGTAAATAATATAGTGTATGGGTAAGTATCTGCTATTGGTCTAGGCAGGGAACAGTTATGGTCTAGGAAATGAAATTCTAACGGGTGTGACCAATGAAGTTTTGCGTTAGATATTTTTTTCCGATATTTCAAAAAGCACATAGATGTCGAGTACGCGCCCAAAGTTGTTGAAATGAAATGTGTAAAACCAATTCAAAATGACTTCTAAACGTGTGGCAAGTTTTATTTGAAACCCTTTCGTGGCTTAGGAGCCTTCTCTTGGCAATAATATTGGTCACCGTTCTTTACACTTTATTCGTATAACTGAGGTTTATCCATGCATTCGTTCTTATTCTTATTTACTTATTTAGTTATTTGTTTCTTTGTTTGTTTATTTATTTATTAATTTATACATTCATTCATTCATTCATTCATTTATTTATTTACATATTTACTTATTTATTTATGTATTTATTTAATTATTTATTTATTGTTTCTTTGCTTGCTTGCTTGTTTTTGTTTGTTTGTTTGTTATTTATTTATTACAAATTCAACACAATAACTATTGATTAACCAGGGCGTGTCTATAGGTAAACATGAGCAAAGCTCAACACAGAAGTGGTTTCCTCTAAACCCTGGTTAACTTATATTTGTAGATGGATTGATTCACTTTGTTGCGTCGGTCCGGCTAGACTTGGACTGGCATATGAAAGTAATAATTGCAGACTTAGACTGGCGTATGAAAGTAATAATTGCAGACTTGTACTGGCGTATGAAAGTAATAATTGCAGAATTGGACTGGCATATGAAAGTAATAATTGCAGACTTAGACTGGCGTATGAAAGTAATAATTGCAGATTTGGACTGGCATATGAAAGTAATAATTGCAGACTTGGACTGGCGTATGAAAGTAAAAATTGCAGACTTGGACTGGCGTATGAAAGTAATAATTGCAGACTTGGACTGGCGTATAAAGGTAATAATATTGCAAACTAGGACTGGCGTATGGAAGTAATAATTTCAGACTTGGACTGGCGTATGAAAGTAAAAATATTGTAGACTAGGACTGGCGTATGAAAGTAATAATTTCAGACTTGGACTGGCGTATAAAAGTTATAATTGCAGACTTGGAATGGCGTATGAAAGTAATAATTGCAGACTTTGAATGGCGTATGAAATTAATAATTGCATACTTGGAATGGCTTATGAAAATAATAATCGCAGACATGGACTGGCGTATGAAAGTAATAATTGCAGACTTGGACTTGCGTATGAAAGTAATAATTGCAGACTTGGACTGGCGTATGAAAGTAATAATTGCAGGCTTGGACTGGCATATGAAAGTAATAATTGCAGACTTGGACTGGCGTATGAAAGTAATAATTGCAGACTTGGACTGGCGTATGAAAGTAATAATATTGCAGACTATGACTGGCGTATGAAAGTATTAATTGCAGACTGGCGTATGAAAGTAATGGACTGGCGTATGAAAGTAATAATTTTAAGTATGATTAAACAGCTACACTCCAACATGACCGCTCAAGTTTCCATAGGCGGGAGCCGCTCTGCATCATTTCCTGTTGTTCAAGGCGTTAAACAAGGCTGTGTCTTGGCTCCTATCTCTGTATCTCACCGCTGTCCTGGAATTATGCACACATGCTGAAGATGAAGGAGTATGCATCAATACCCGCTCAAATGGAAAACTTTTTAATCTTTCCCGCATAAAGGTTGAAAACAAAAACAAGAACATGCTGTGTTCGCGAACTGCTTTATGCCGACGACTCAGCTCTTGTGGCACACTCAGAGTCTGCTTTGCAATGCACGGTAGACAAATTTGATTCAGCAGCCACAAGCTTGGGTCTGACAATCAACACCACAAAACTGAGATAGTCTTTCAACCACCACGTGGCGAGCAACACAACCAAGCAAGAGTATTGTTAAAAGGAGTACAACTCAAGAATGTCAACCACTTTACATACCTTGGTAGCACAATTATGAATAACAACTCACTTGAAAGAGAGATCGAGAAGCGAATCAGCTCGGTTAGGTTAGGTTAGGTTTCAGTGTATTTTAGTGTATGTTGCATTATGCATCACTGACATTTTTTCGAAATAAAATTTACCATATCATTACAAAATAGTTGACATGTTCCATACTTGGTACAAGCTATGTTGTTGGGCTCATAAATTATTTATACATTAACCCAATCAACATTTTAGCCAAGACAGCTAATTAGCATATTATTCCGTTATATTGTTTTTATGTGAACACATTTTAATTAACAGGCTAAAGGAAGTCACATTAGATAAGCACTTTAAAATTATGTATGAACATGGCTACTGTTAGGTTAAGTTAATTCGAACCGAAAACCGAACTACCGAACTACTTATGAGCCCAACAAGATAGCAGTTGATTATATAGACCCATCATTATGCTTTATACCTGGTTATTGTAATACCTGGTTATTGTAATACCATACCTTTTGCTTTTTCAACAAGTCGCCAAAGAGGGTAGGCCAACATTGCACGTTGTACGTTTAGCCTGGTTACACGTAAGGATGACTTCCATGCTTTAGAGCACAAGCCTTGTTTAGTATAAGAATTGAACTGAGTCCAGAAGGAATTTGTAAATAACTGAAAAATTAAAATAAAATGTTACAAAATAATTCACTACATGTAAAACTTTTGGACCGCTATCCTGTTTATTAAAGGGAAAGCATGTATCAGGTGGCCATAACAAATGAGCCGCATTTGATGGTGTTAGACTCCATAATCCTGTGTCAAACCGTTTTAAAATTCAGACATTCAAGTGACATGATGTAGTTATACAGACTACTACCGAGTAGTGTTTACACAGGGCTCATGTAAAAACACAGCCTCCAAACCGCGCGTTCATGTGACCCACATTCCATCGCCTATCAGTTGTCATGAGTAGAGCACACACTGAACTTGTGTGAAATGCATCAAGTGTCATCTGGAACGCTACTGCCATATAGGCATGAACTTTGCTAAATCAAGGTTGGTTTCTCCGCAGTGTAGAAAGAATTGATAGCAATATGTTTCACTGGGAGGTATTGGAAAGGGGAAAAATTTCTAAAAGAATTTGTTGACAAAAAGCTGGAATTAAGATTTCTATTAACAATGAGATTAGAAAGATAGAATGGATTGGTTGTGAAGAAGGGATGTTGGGCAATGAACAACCAAAAAATGTTCGATCGGAAGAATATCTTCAGAATCTGGAAGACAACCTAGACACTCACAAATTGCATAGACAGATTGCAAGTACAATTGAGTATCTCCGACGTCTGTGACAACTATTTAAAAAGTGAAATTAAAATCTTACAAGCGAACACAGACTTCAAGAAGTGATGAAAGAGTTAGACGGGAAAGAAAAGCATGCCACAGAAAAGCATGCCACAGAAAAACATGCCACAGAAGCATTCAAGGTAAATATTTGATGGGGAAGTTGAACAGCATTGGCTTCATGGATGAAAAATATTTCCCATCTGAAATTGCGCACAACAAAAACAACTCTAATAGCCAAAACTTGACTTTTTATTTTGGTCCCATGAATTGAATTCTTAAAAGATGAAATTGAAAGTTGATCTGAAAACTTAGGGCATGATGGCTTTTGAGTGTGTACATTTTTAAAAGCTGATGTTAGAGGGTTTCGGATATATCTTCAAAGTACGGCCTAATTTTGTTTCTGCTCACCTAGAATATTATTATTTAATACAAAGGCCCATCTCTATTAAAGGGACACTAAATAGGAGTCTCTCTTACTAAGGAAAACCTTGGTAAGGGGGACATTACATCATTGGAAGTGTGTTCCATGGTATTTGTTCTAACACACGTTCAAACACGTATGCCTAATCGTATCACGATGATCTCTGATTCTAACACATTAATCAGAAGCATAGTTCTAGAGCCCCTAACTTAACTTAACCTAACAGTAGCATCTATTCCAACATTATCCGTTCGAATTAACTTAACCTAACAGTAGCATCTATACCAACATTATTGGTTCGAATTAACTTAACCTAACATTAGCATCTATACCAACCTCATCGATTCGAATTAACTTAACCTAACAGTAGCATCTATAACAACCTCATCGGTTCGAATTAACTTAACCTAACAGTAGCATCTATTCCAACATTATTGGTTCGAATTAACTTAACCTAACAGTAGCATCTATACCAACATTATTGGTTCGAATTAACTTAACCTAACAGTAGCATATATAACAACCTCATCGGTTCGAATTAATTAACCTAACAGTAGCATCTATTCCAACATTATCGGTTCGAATTAACTGAACCTAACAGTAGCATCTATACCAACATTATTGGTTCGAATTAACTTAACCTAACAGTCGCATCTATACCAACATTATTGGTTCGAATTAACTTAACCTAACAGTAGCATATATATCAACCTCATCGATTCGAATTAACTTAACCTAACAGTAGCATCTATTCCAAAATTATTGGTTCAAATTAACTTACCCTAACAGTAGCATCTATACCAACATTATTGGTTCGAATTAACTAACCTAACAGTAGCATCTATACCAACATTATTGGTTCGAATCTATACTAACCTCATAATTAACTTAATCTAACAGTAGTATCTATACCAACCTCATCGGTTCTAATTAACTTCAACTTGATTGGTTCTGATAGTTGGTCGTTCCCGTTGGTGATAGTAACTTTATTTGATCCAAATTTTGTTTTGCTTGTCATGCCTTCGTGGAATCTGTCGATATCAACGACAAGAGATGCAGACCAACCTAGTAATGAAGCGCCAACCGATACGCTAGGCTCGACCTAAAAAGAAGTTCAAAACAAGTGGTACGTTGTTTGTGTAGTACGAGGTGTGTTTGTGCTACTATGTTATCTGTAGTTGCATTTCAAACTGATCGACCTTAACCATTGGTTTGAAATTTCAAGTGGCAGTTTCTTAGTAATGTGTTTTGTCCCATTGGTTTTTTTATTTATTTCCATTACAGTACATTTAATACGCTATTTCTTCAACTTGGAATATTCCGATTGGTTTTAAATTTAGCAAGTTTACTGGTAATGTATTTAGTTTATCTAATGAATTGGTCAGTCGGTCGGTCGGTCACTTGATAATAATGAAAAGGTTGCATGATTCATATTTATAGAGGGCATATACGGTAGTAGTTAAGAATTGGATTCGTCTGAAAAGCTTGAGTTCGATACCTGGAAATGTAATTCTCGCCTTTTTAAGAGGTAACTAAACTGGGACCCGTTGGACCTGTGACGCATAACAAGAGCGTGACTCATGGGATGAATGATCATTCTATTCACCTAATCTGCTTAAAATCGCTATATTTTAAAATAAAAAAACACCATATAACTATAAATTATGTAAAGGTTTGTGGTTAGTCAACAAGAGAAAGTGTATTTTGTGATAAGTTACACTTCAACGTGATATCTATACACAGAAGTTGACGGTGGCTGGTACAAGTAATCGTTAAACAAGCAGTTAAAACGGATTTGTAGTCACTTCTGAGTTTAGTAAATCTAAAATCATATTTCCAATAAAGGACGAATATATGCACTGAAATAAATTATGTACTACACTCAATACACATACATCTGGTGTCATATTGTATTATATATACAACCAGGGTGTGAATTTAACAGGCTTAATTCCCCTCCAGAACCCCGCAATTGACATGAAAAATATTTGTTATTAGGCTTGGCTGTAATGACCACTGATAAACAGAGTTTTTTTTTCTTGCTTGTCGAATTCATATCGGCGTAGGCCTACATGAAATAGCGTTCATAGATCAAACACACCCACATCCCCCACCCCACGACTCAAGATCCTATACTTGGTTTTATTATTTATTTTTATAAAACAAATAAATAGATTTAAAAACAAACGTTTTCGTGTTTCATTATGATTTTGAAAATTGATGGATTTATTACAGTGATGCTTACCTCTATCATTGCATAGCGGACAAATTCGTTCCTAGAACTCGTGTAGCGTTCGGAATGCCTTGTGCCCAATTGTACCTCCACAACAGTATGCTAAAAAAGCAATTTTATGATTGTTTATACTATGCTATACTAATATAACCTTAAATGGTACTACCCGACCAACCGAGATTCATATTCGTTAATGATAGTACTAGAGATAGATGTTGGTACAGATGAATTGCTTTTGGATCAAGAAGAAGACTGTGCGGCACTGTACACCATTCAGATGGACAGTTTGCAATATTAAAAATTTACAGGAAAGAATTCTTAAATACGACGGAAAATACACACCATGCTTTTTAAACGATTTACCTATTCACTCGATATCTATCACGGGATTAAATATAAATTGAAAACACACCCAATTGGGATAAATTGGGTGATAAATCGTCTATTTATTTTTATCTTGTGCTGGGGTTAACGTGAGTAATTTCACCTGGGACGATTAAGTATTCATTAATTTCTTGTTGAGAAATCTAGTAACGTTAACCGCGTGGTACCGTAGAGAGTGACTGTAAAAGGGTAAATCCTGGAAATAACGTGGAAAAATTCCCGAGGTTTAAGTTAATGTTGGTACGGTCTCAGGAAGAGTCCAACTACCGTTAAAATTGGTCATTATTTTTATATCAATAGAAGCTGTTTTAACGTAATGAATGTGAAACAAAGGATAATTTACACCATCATATGTCAGATCATTGGATGGATTTTTTAATAGGATACTACGTGCAGCATGGAGCCTTTTAACTAATGGTGATGGAGTTATTGACAGATAAGAATAGGGTAAGACGCATGATATTTGCTGGGCATTGACATAGAGGTATGGAATAAGTAGGCCATTTACGGAATTAAGGAAAACGTTTAGGAGAACTTCAATGCGTTATGTTTGTGTGTGAATTGTGTTGGAGGTCAATGATTTACCAAGCAGCATTGAGAACCAAAGCAGGCACCTTTTACTGTATTCTCTATAACACGATTTTTTTTATTCACTATAATTTAATTTTTTAATCACTTAAATTTTTTTTTTTTTACAATTATTGGGATACTTTTATAATCTCTTACAATTTCCTGGATTGTTCTAGATTATTTTATGTATTTATCAACAAGTGATTTATGTAAAGTATAAAAAAAAGCCGACCCAAAATTTTGCGAAATTGTGGGTCGGTCGGGCTTGGGCAATTTTTTAGCCCTAATTTAGTACTTACTGTTCCCCAAAAATCAATGAAATCAAAATAAGATTGTTGATCGTAGAGATTGGGAAGTGCACATGCGGAAGCTACAAATGATCGACTTAGATAGTACTTGGAACTTTCAAATTCATCCAGCTTTAATGATGCCGAGGCTAGTGTACACTCCTTCGATTCGGCGTAATATACATACTCCATATCACGTGTGCCCTCCAGGACAACTTCAAATCCTAAAATAAATCAAGAATTTCTAAGTATAGATACCGTTTGGGGTACACAACGAGTGTGACTCCATAATTTCATCATCCTCAAAAGTGAAAGCTTTCTGACTATCACTCCTGAAGATGAATGGAGTCTTGATCGAAACATCGAGAACATCAACAGTTCTTTTCAGAACCACTAACGTGCTGTACTGTAAACTATACATGTTTTCCATGCCATACAAACATCCAATCGTCTCCAGAACTCGCAAACAAAATGATCAATAAGATAAGCATAATGTTACGCAGAGTTTTAAAGGGGAAACTTACTGAAAAAACCCACAAGCAGAGGATATCAAATTGACATATAAAAACCCTTTCACGTTTTCTGTGCATGTGCGTTACCAATACAAGGTGAAGCCAGGTTATATCAATACAAAGATTATCGATTGGTTTGTTGGACGTTTTGACGGTGCTTTGACCTTAGTCACGCACATGCGCAGTTTAAACCTTGAAAAGGCTTATTAAACCTGACTGCTGACATATTTTAAAAACTATAAGACTGGTATCTGACATTGAAAATATAGCATTTAATATGTAATGTAATGAGAAATTTAAATGTAATGGAACAGACAGGCCAACTGACCGACAGATATAAAAAAAGACTTGCATCAAAAATTAATAATACGGTAACCAAACGACTGTTAAACAGAAGTATAGGGATGCTTAGATGTATCTAAAATGTAGACAGTGTTTATCCTTTCGACTTCCCAATTTTAATTGTACTGAGTACAGACATACCAACCGACTCACTGATAAACGAGGTATTTGGGTTGCTTTGATGTATCTAAAATGTGGAGGAGTGTTTATTCATTCCACTTCCCATTTTAATTGCTGAGGTCAGACATACCAACCGACTCACTGATAAACGAGATATTTGGGTTGCTTTGATGTATCTAAAATGTAGACAGTGTTTATCCTTTCGACTTCCCATTTTAATTGCTGAGGTCAGAC
>JAOTQE010118927.1:0-12729 GCA_025631205.1 Nesometra sesokonis
CCCCCCCCCACCCCCCCCCCCCCAAATCACAATCTGCCCTGAATGCCAATGTATAATGCTATGGACTCCTTAAGGCTCATCTCTTCTTTACATTCAGTATTGAATACGGTACCACTTTTAATATTTTAACCTTTAAAGATAAGAAATTTCAATTCTTACCTCTTGGCATTCTGACAACCTGGCCTGTATGTTTGATTTCTACTGAAAACAATCGATGCAAATTCTTAGAGCCACAATCTCCAGCATCAAAGCCACAATCAGGAATGTTACATGACTGGTAGAAAAACAGAAATATAAAATACATGAAACAATAATTATGCCATCGGAAAAAAAAACCTGATGATGACATAATTGATATCAAAATATTGAATCATTTTCAGCATCTCTATCAGCATTGTTCCCTCTACTTCCAACATCACCATTATAGTATACAAATATATATTTCCTTGACAGTTTCTGGTTAAAACTAAGGGCAGATGTGCCTCCAAAATAGTGCTATTCACTGAGGGGTGCAGTAAATAGTACTGTTTGGGGGCAGCGAGGTCCCTAGTTTTAACCAGAAACTTGGAATTAAGCAACATATATTTGTTTTATAGTCTAGGTCAGACAATATAAACATTTTTATATTTTTACTTGCCCGAAATGAAAATTCCTTGTTGGTCATCACAATTATCAGTGATATCACTTCCTGAAATAGTATACTACATCGCAAAGTGACATCACTTTATGAAATACTATACCATTTTTGCAAAGTGACATTATAAAAGTGCCAACTTGCTGAACTAGTAAAAATATTTTTAATCACATGCCGCTCTTTCAACCAATCAGTGCAAATTAAATGTTAAATTTAAATGTTAAATTAAATGTTTTAACTAGAATATAATAAGCATTATGATCAATATTACCAAAAGAAATTTGTTTTAATTTAAGAATAACTGCGTTAAAAAAGATAACGATGAGATCTGAAAGCAAATTGTAATGATGTTACAGTTAAAAGGGAAGTCATTAATGCTCATTAAAAAAAACATAGAGGCTTTTCAATGTTCTCTCCCATTAGCACATTAAGACCTTAAAATATTAAGTCTGTTTTCCTGTCGATCGTTGAGTTGCGTTGAATTGAAAATCGTTGAAGTTGAGATAGGTTCAACTTCAACAATTTTCAATTCAACGAAACTCGCCGCAACTCAATGATCAACAGGAAAACAGGCTTTAGGCTCTATATAAATCTGACTACAATATATTAAATAATACTGACCTGGTCACAGTATTTATCAGCAATCCAACCATTTGCACAGCCAGTGTTGCAATATACTAAAATAATACAAACAGTTAACATGCACTGAGAATATCGAAAATGAAAATCTGCACAACCTATTATTAAACTAACACATTCCATAATTCTCTTCTTTGGTTCATGTTATTATACCATGTTTCTGGTAGTTATGATGCTAATCCATAGAATAATCACATTGAATGTTTTTAGATGGCAACTCAAGATTCACTTGTCGGTCTAGAATTTGCTTCTTGATTGCTTCTTCCTGGTGTCTGGTAATAAGTCAGGTGCAACCACAAAATGCATTGCATCGTAGATGAAATCACTTTTTTTGGGAAATCTGCTTTTAATCAATTATGAATACTCATGGTTCTTTAATTTCATCACAATAATCTTTTTTTGACGAATGTTTCCTTCATGCAGATTTTCTGCAAATTATAGTCTTTTATTGTTTATTTTTAGATTGCTTTATAGGCGATATTTTCAAAACAGCGTTTCCATGCAAACTTCAAATGCTCATATCTTTGAACCTACAAATTCACTAAATGTCATTTAAAGAGCAGATTACAGTTTATATTATGCTCTATTAGGCAGTAGCAATAACTGAATTTTGGATTTTCCTACAATGAGACTCATTTTGTGGTGACACTTCACATTTATTTGAGACTTTTAAGCTTGTCAGCATGTACTTCACAAGGTACTTTATATGCTTGTGTATCATGAGGTCTGTAAATGGATATTTGTTGAGTAAAATATATTGTTAAACGTCACTGCACATGTGCGCTAACAGCGAATCCCAACTGTCATTTGTGCCAATGGTGCATGAAAGTGTCTATTATATGCGGCAACATTTTTGTAAGCCAATGTATGTGTGTAGACTTGATATAAATTGAATGAACGCAAAAACTTTACTGCTTGTACACATGGTCGAAATTATCAAATATTTTACAAAATTTTGCTAGACATGGGAGCCATTGGCATACCCAGTGAAACAAGTGACTGCCTCCAATCGCCTTTGCAGCAACCACTTAGGCAGAACGATATAGCTTTATTATTTACAGCTAGATAGAGAACTTAACACTGTAGAATTGCAGTCCCATATAGGCGCCTACTACTTGACGGTTGTCAGTCTTCGTCACAAACATGCAAGTTACATAACAATAACTATTTTATAATTATTGTATTTTTAACATTCTTTTGTCATACCAATTATTTTCATATGCCCCATATTTTTCTACACATTGTCAATATCTTCATATTTAGATTAAATTTACTACAATTTATTAATAAATTTGAAACTTTTATGAAAGATTGGGAGATCAATTTCAATCTAGCAACAGCGTTAAAACATAACAAGATTTGATTTTTTGGATTGCGGAATAGTAGCCGCTTCCATGGCATTGTGGGGCTATGTATTCTGTGGAAGTTCACTATCTAGCCATTAAAATAATACATCTATAATTTAAAGAGAAAAAGACAAAAAAATATTGGCTTGACTTCAAAACTTACTTTGCTCCATAGCAACTCCACCCCCTCCTCCTCCAAAATATCCTCCTACAGAATGGATTCCTACAAAAAAAAATAAACAATGGTTGCATGTACTATACTCAGAAACTCAAGGCCTTCATTATTAAAAATGTGATCATGTTGTTCAAATGGATGGCAATCACTTTCTGAAGTAAATTGTTACCAAATTAAGGAAGTTAAAAATAGTGTATATTTCCTGTTGTTTATTTGTTGATTTCTAAATAACTTTCTGTGTGACAACTTGGTGGTTTTACCATAACTAGCCTCATTTTTTATCAACTTGTTTACTAAAAAGACTAATAATTAGCCTCCAAACACTAGTTGGATCAAATATTAACATTTACATCTCATCTAGTTAATATCAGAAAAAAACAGATTCTGCAATTCTCTAACCTCTAATCTGTATGTGTGCAGGATGCAAAAGAATTCTTTCAAGAAAAAAAAACACATGAAAAAGTGTATGCATGCAGTTGAAAGCAATATCACATTGCTGGCAGTGAACAGGTTAATAATACTTATATAATAGTGGATGCCTTTGATGGGGATAATTATGAAATATCAAATGCCTTTGAGGGGGATAACGAAAATATCGTTTGAGCTGTGGAAAAATATTGAACGAGTCGAAGACGAGTTCAATATTTTGCCACAGCGAGTACAATATTTTTCAGTATCCCTCAAAAGAGGCATTCAATATTATAATTATTGTTCAATATAACTTACTTGTACCGATTTGTCTGGGCTTAGCCTAGTCCTAGCCTAGGCCTGTTGTGCCGGTGACCAATGTCTAGGCCTAGCTAGCCTACGTCTTCAAAATTAAAATCCATGTCCTTCTCTCATGAAAAACATTAACAGCAATTCTTGTAGGTTTCTTTATTAATTAGTAATTCTTCATAATCAGCAATAGGTAATCAATTTTAAGAAATACCAAGTTTTAACCATGGAGAAATGATTAAGCCAAGCTACCTCTTGTTGTGCGTTCGCCACTTAGAGCAAAAACAATTCTCTCGCTGGTGAGGTGACGTCATTGGCTAATATTGCACTATGCATGGGTGGATACTACATAGTATTAAACTGGTCAAAATGGCAGAATTGAATAATACTAAAAAATATTGTATAAGCTGTGGCAAAGTATTAGAAGAGTCGAAGATGAATTCAATATTTTGCCACAGCGAGTACAATATTTTACCACAGCGAGTACAAAATGTTTCATTATTCCCCAAAAATAGGCATTCAATATTATAATTATTATTCAAATAGTTTAGAATTGTCAGGGCGTAGCCTACACAAGTCTAAGCCTTCCTACCTAGGCTGCTGCCTGACTAGGCTTTGGTCTGTCTTCAAATTAAAATCCAGGCCCTTCCCTCACAAATATTTGTGAAATACATTAACAGCAATTTTTCTTTCTTTATAAGTATTATGACTATTTTTTTTCATAATTAACAGTATTCAATTGTGCAAAAACGTCAAATTTTAATGGGCGATTGTAGGTGTTTGTTTGCCATTGTGCAGGCCATCATCTCAAGTACCCCATACGCATTAGAAGTTATGGCAGAAGCTTGGAGTTAGGATATTACTCATGCATGATTCAATACTACATAATATTGAAACTGTTAAAACAGCATAATTGAATAATAAATGACTATATTGAACTATTCATCTGATTTTCAGTTGAAACCCATTCTAACAACTGGTGACTATATTTAAATATCTTAATACGAGATGTATAAGGCAGGATGCCACAGCGGTAAAAAGTCAAACTTGTGTGCAAGTTTAAGACACGCCAGTGCTATTCCTGCTTATATCTTTGTGTATTAAGATGCTTTAGTCATTCATTCATTATCTGGACGTGATGAGCTCGTGCCAATGATGGCAGCACTATCATTACAAGAGTCCATCAAATATTATTATTCATGTTGAAAATATAGTGCTAATAAAAAGGTGTTTATAATTACTCCTGGATTTTTTTGTTTATTACCTTTGCAGTCTCCACCATCCCAGTCACATTCTGAATTATTGCAAGTCTTGTCGCAGTAATTGTCCCTAATCCATGCAGATGGACACCCCTCTGCACAATTTGGTACAGGCCATGTTAAATAAACCTGCAAGAAGCAAAGTGAATGGGTCATCTATAATTAGAAAGATTTTGATTAAGGTAAAATAGAAAATGAGAATGATTTGAAAAAGAACAAACAAATAAATCTGCACAAGAGATAACCTCTGTATACACAATTTTACATTAATCTTTTTTAAGAATGATATTTTTTTTTTACATTCTGACATCTAGTGTAGGCTAAGTATTGTAAATGAAGGTGGTATGCACTCCTGTCATAACCTGTCTGACATGATCGACTGACAGTGACTTTACTTTCTGGCATCGGGGTACCTTTACGTTCATTTATCAATTGGGTTGTTTGAACACTTGACTCATACATATTGAACTGTAAACAGTGACATATACAACAAATTCTTGTCATTGAAAAATCACTACATAATGTGAATGCACAATTTGGTACAGGCCATGTCCAATAAACCTGCAAGAAGCAAAGTGAAGTCACCTATTATTAGAAAGGTTTTCATTTAGGTATGAGAATGATTTAATCTTGTCTAGGCCAGGTGTTGTAACTTGGGGTGGTATGCTCTCCTATCAGAACCGGTTTGACATGACCGAGTGACAGTGACTGTACTTTATGGTATCAGGGTACCATTACGTTCATTCACCAATTAGGTTCTTTATACACATAGCTCATATACATTGAACTGTAAACTGAATGGCATATACAACAAATTTTGTCATTGAAAAAACATGTGAAGTGAAAGAATACATATACTAACCTTTTGACCTCTAGAGTGTGTGTAGAAATCATCTGGCCAGACGTCATTTCCAAACATGACATCATCATTGAGGTAGATAAACTTCTTAGAGAGTCCTGGGATCTGATGCAGATGGCTCTCAATAGCAGGTGAACTGAATGAAGGCAGGTGAGAATGGTTCTGAAACAGCTCCTATATAAAAATTAAAGATCGTATGACACACATTTTAAAATGGTTTATATTAATTTTTAAATTGTCTTTCACATTGTTATAATTCGGTTATCACATGTTCTTTTAAAGATCATTTTAATTAACAATAATAATCAATAGCATCAAATATTAAAGATAGTTGCAGATAGTTCAAATTCATACAATGTCTTAGGACATAAGAAGTCGTCGTTACCATGAACATTGTTCACACACAATGCATACATATATTTTTTAACCTTTAAAAAATTGCGGGCTATAGTCGACAAAATGTACTCCACCGCAGGCGACCTGAGTCGACACAACACGTTCCAAGGGAATACTGTGTTTCCAAAACAATTTCCAACGCATCTTCCAAAGGAAATATTGTGTTTCCAACACGATTTCCAACGCATCTATACCTCCCAGAAACGTCTGTATTTTTCTAACGTGTCAAGGGTCAATTATCTATTCGTAATATGAAGAAATCTGTCAACGTTCTTTTTTGAAAAATTTCAGAATTATGATTTATAAATCATTTTAGTTTTCAAAATTTTATAAAATCACTGCAGGGGATAATTACAGTGCTGAATGTACGCTCGGGATTTTATTTGGAAAATGATTTATCGCGATAATATTAGCGATGGAACGACAAACATTACAGAGGTGAGCAGGTCGACGGGGCTTCCGCTAGGCCCAGTTTTAGCGTTGTATATTCTAGGATTTTATTACAGGATTTGGCCTCTGTGCATCGCTGGTTTCGTAAGTATCTTGAATTTATATATCAGTCTATTATATTTGTTTGTTCTATTTTTATTATTTTTTTAATTATTTTTAAGGTTTTGGACAAATATTTTTAATATTTGTATTTTCCAACGCTATTTTTGTAACCTACAGTTTGGCTAAGCCTAGTTCACCTTCTTTTCGTTAATTTATTTTTAAGAAAATGTATTAATTCCTCGAAAATTCCAAAAATTACATACTATATATTAATCAAAAGCCAAATTAAAAATGAACATTTGTTTTTCAAAAATTGTTTTCATTAAATAAAGAGAAAGTGTTCAAAAATGCTTGAGAAGTTAGGCCTATCAGAAAACCTAAAAATGTGCCGGAACCTTCAAAATTAATCCGGATGCCCAGTAATGGTTTTCCCTAAAGAATTCTGATCTAGTAAACATGCTTTTCCATTACGAGACATGCATGAATAGTAGTGGTGTAGTATGACATTATAAGGGGGGAGATGATGTGCTGGTTAAAACTCTGTATCGTATACTAGGTCATTTTTATTTGACAGAATACAGGAATGTACTGCACAGACTATTTTGGAACCATCCTTCACTGATCTACTCAGGAGTTGTGGTAGTTTTGACTTTAAATAATGCTTAGTTAAGACAAAAATTCATTATCTAAGTTGTCAGAAATATCTTTAAAATGTTTACCTTCCTAGGATCGTCACTTCAGAAGTTTTTTTTTTTTTAAATAAAGTACTGCGATTATGGTGTACTGCAAATGATATGTGTTTATTGACATCTCACAATGCAAGCCTTCAAGCAATATAAAGTACTATTTTTATCTATTTATTCTACAATTTATTTTTCATACAAATTACAAATGATAAACTTGAAAAAAATAATGTGTCCTGCAATGAACTCATGTCTCCAACTGCAATCAAAGGTCTGGAAAGATGTACATAGTGCCAAATATTTTTTGTGGAATAAATGATGGGAGTCTAATTCCAGAACGTTTATATTTTTATGTCACGGACCCACGGTATAAATAAGACACCAATATAAAAACATGCAAACCTTGTGTGTTACGATGGTGACTCGTGGGTTGTCCAAGTTCAGCCATGACGGAATTTGACCATTGGTGACTATGTATATGTGGCGTACCCACGGGGTGTATCGTTCAACTGATCGTAAGGAATAACGTAGCTCCTCGTTGTCCTCAAACCTGCTTGCTGACACATCTTCATTGTTTTTGGATTCCTCCTACAGAATAATTTAATTATATTTTATTTATTTATTTAATAACAATAAAATATGATATTTATATAGTATTTTTTGCCATGCCAACGACTTAAAGCACTTCACAATTATTACCCCCAGTCATTAGAACAAACGCCTATGGAACACAATCCATTTTACAATGCTGCAGCTTTAATCAACGCATATGGCATTTATTCCTCCCAGTTACCCACGTATACTACTAGATGGAGGCAACATGGATAAAGTGTCTTTCCTAGGAACAAAAACAGCTGACCAGAATAAACCTTGAACCCCTGGCCTCATGATTGGAAGTTCAAAACACGACTGTTGCGCTACCTGTAAGAAGCATGAAACCCAATACTTAGGACACATAGCAAAGCATGAGAGCACTAGCAGAATTCCAAGACCTGGAGTCTCCAGGAATTTTAGATCATTACACAGGCTCCTGGCATTTTAATTTAATATTATCCCAAAACACACTTTTATCCAGGGAACTTACCAGGTTTTGTGGACGTTTCAATATTTGATTATAAATTTGTTGGCAATAAGTGACAGATGTTTAGCAATGTTTTTTTTTTAATAGTAATGACATTATTTAATAGTAACAAGAATGTCATTAATTCATAGTAAGGATGGTGTTGAAGTTTTAAATATGGGTATTGTATACACAGTTTAGAAAGGGTACACTTGGCGACTGGTGCTTGGGCAACCTGGACCACATGAAAATCTTCAGAAATTTGTTTTACAACTTGGGACTCCTGCACTGGTGAAATAAGTAACACCATTCTACATGGCAAAGTAAATGAAAAAGATGAATGTAATGTAATGTAGTATAGTTTGATTTATATATGCCTTATACAGTGGATTCTCAATGTGCTGTGGACCAGATGTTACACATAAATGAATTTCTACGCCCCTAAGTGTCACATCATGTCCTGCTACCCAAAACAGGCGCTATATTTTTGAGGTCCACAGTAGGGGGTGTATGGAGCAGTACACTGGGGTACCCCCTACTCGTCTCGAAAGATGTACTGGGTTTGTTATAATGTACAAGTTTCATTTGTGTACTCAGGGCCTACAGTTTATAGTCCTTATCTCCTTATCTGAGAAGACTTGTTCCACAACCAGAACCATGATGCAAGTGGGCCTTGAACCTATGCTGTGTTTTTGCTATGGTTCATGGTTCTCATTCCTTAATCGCTCAATCACACAACTCGACTAAAGAGGAAGAGGAAGCCCAAATTGGGAAAACAACATCAAGAACTGAACTGGTCAAAGACACAGCACAGCAATATACTTAGAGGTAAATGGACAGGCACCTGAATGCGAGTACCAGAATGTATCGTTAAAAATAGATCAAATTATTATAAAAAAACATAACAACACTAACCTCCTCTATGTTCCATATAAAGAATGCATACACAGCCTTCATTTGTTGACTATCAGTAATGTGTTCAAACTGTAATAAATATGACATATTATATTTATAAAATAAAGTTAAATAAGTCAACTCTACAGAACTGAATTCAGTCTAAAGAGTTAGAGACTTGTGAAGATGAAAGACCATCTGGTGGTTTAGTGAAGTCTACAGAGCTCAAGAACCAACAACTGGATGTATCGGGTGGCCCAAAAAAAGTCAGTTATTTAAAAATTCACTAGCGCTGGTGAGGTACAAGACGGAAAATTTGGCGATATGTCCATCAGGTCTTTGTCTTTAAATGCTGAAAATCACAATGTTCTGCATTTGGTACTTTGTCAGAGTGAAAAGAATAAAATGTGAAATCAAAAAATGATGTGCCAGATATCCCCCTGACTGCAGAGGTCTTACCCAGACCACCAATATGTGTTTCAACAAAAAATTTATAGACAAACTGAAGGAAAAATAGCCAGGAGCTGAGGAAATCTCTGGATGAGGTTAGGCACTGCATGTCTTCATGGATAAAGAGACTTTGCATAGTTTGTGATCAGGATGAAGGACACAACAAGCATTTGGTAGGATTAGTAAAGGAAGTTAAACCTTCTTTCATTCTGGTACGTCAATTTTCAACATGCGTTTTTAAAATTGTCACTGTGACGAGACGGTTTGACCAAAGATCTTGAACTTGGTCAATTTATAGGCAATACCCAACTCTGTATGTGTACAGGTTTTCAAGAAGCTAGTTTTATTGCATATGTGAGTAAAAGAGGTTTGAATTTAGTGACGTTTTTTTTTGGGCCACCGATATATTATTCTGCTAGACTTTCTATGTTAAAAATTATCCCTTTCTCTTTAAGGCAGCATTTTTCACTTAAGTTTCTTTGGGACACTGAACAAATTTCAGTCTAAAATATCTATAATTTTATTTGGAAGATTATTTGCTTAAATTATTATGGGTAATTTTCTAAATCTCTGCAGTCTATCCAGATAATTTTTACCACTATACTACTTGCTTCTGTCCCCAAACCAAGAATTTATTCAAAACTAAAACATAGGCCATGGCCCAAAATTGTATTAATTATCAACCAATTAAAAATAATATGCATTTAAATTAATAAAGTATCACGATTTATTTTAAGGTATGCAAAATAAGCACCTAATTTTGAAATAAGCATTTTATTTTCTGACATTAACTTAATACAGACAATACAGTAGTTAACTTGTGACAAGACTAAATCTTTGACTGCTGCTTGGTATTGATTTGTTCAAGACACTGATAAATATTTAACTTAGTCTAAAACATGTTTATACAAAATTGAATATACTATAGTTAATATTAGTAATAGTTACTAATAGCATACGTTTATTTAATCATACCTTGGATAAATATTACAAATGGAAGGTTATTGATTTACCTGAGATACAATTGATTTATATGCATCTCTGTCAGGAACTGTAATTAATGCCAGGCCATCTGCATTGTAAAGTTCCACCTGTTGAAGAATGTGATATTGTTATAATTAATAAATAATTAAATTTAGGAAATATGCCAAGTGACTTGCAGTTATGTAAAAAAAATTAAAATCCAACTCAGCTTTAGATAAACGTAAAGAATTCTTCTCTAACTTTCGTAGAAAACATAGGTAAATCACAGGAACTAAAGTCGTTAATGATGGAACCAAACGATCTCAAATGTTTTACAGTCATAGACCGCGACAGCAGTGAGATCAAATTAAAGATCAAAGATTCACTGCACATAAAATGGAACCAATCCTAATTTAAATAAACAAGTTTGGCATCTAAATTTAAAGCTATCAATTTAGGTGCTACGTATCACTGATTTACATATGATCACTACATTATACAGCGGATTACCTTTTTAGGTAATGTAATAGGTTTGTAATTTAAATACTAATTAGCATTTTCGTTTATATCGGCTAGTGTGGTGTTATTTCTTTCATTTCTTTGTACAGAAGATGGATCATAAAGATCCGAAACATGTTTACGATTAAATCTTTAGTTAATTTTCTAAAATGTTTTGTTTTCTTTATCAATTTGAGATCATTTGGTTCCATCATTAAAGACTTTAGTTCCTGTGATTTACCTATATGTTTTCTATGGAAGTTAGAGAAGAATTCTTTACGTTTATCTAAAACTGATTTGGATTTTTACATAATAAATAATTATTTATATGTGAGGTGTCATAACAAAACGAGGTGTGTTGTATGGCAGGTCTTGTTGAAATATTCACAAAAACAGCCAGAAAGTCAGAATTTGATAAAAATGAGATTTCTATTTTGTTAAGTTTATTACTTAAATTTTATTATTACAAACACCCTGTTTATGTTCATTTACAATAACATTGTATTTTAGCTACATTAGGTAAAGGTTATTTTTCAAAATTAATGGAAAAACATGCAGGAAGGCAACAGTCCAAATTAAGTTTTCAGTCACGTATATTTCAAAATTATATTTCTCTGGTTATACTCAACCTATGAACTCAATTACAAAACCCAAATTAAAGCTTACAATATCTTCTATCAGAATATATCAAAAACCCAATTTTGCCTTTTTTGTATAACATGACTGATTTAGTGATGACACCTTAAATATCAAAAATCATATTATAAAATCAGGGTGTTGGAGATGGGCGAGACCTGAACTATAAAATTAACCTCTAAAGAATGTGATATTTTTAAAGGTGCATTCCTGATAAAGTCTCCCAAATTCACACAAAAAAATTAAATTTGAAAATTTACTGTGTATTATTACTATAATTATACCTATTGCTATCGCTATCACTATCATTATCACTATCACTATCACTATCACTATCATTATCATTATCACTATCATTATCATTATCATCATCATTATTATTATTATTATTAAAATGAGCATGGTTAGTTACCTGCATACCTTCTTAGTTTTATACTCAAGTAGATAGAAGTGAAAAGTTAATGAACTATCTTTGACTAGGTATACAGTTTCTTTGATAATTCCCTGTTGGTAAGCTAGAAGGATGTTACCCAGGCTATCCTCTACATATCATAGCATTGTTTTTCGCATGTGGTACACACATTGCCCATTAGCATGCCATGGTTACAAGATTTAGACTGTACAAAAAAGCAAAGCAAATGTAGATTCATCCGCTTTTTTATATTTGGGAATAATAAAATGAGATTCTGTCATGGTAGAGTATATTTATTCTTTTTAGTTTAAAAGTATTTTAGTTGTACGAATCAATATCCGAATGATTTAAAATTGTTTATTTAACTTGCTGCCTACACCCCAAAATAATTATAAATAAAATTTTATTTTATGTGGACTGGCTGCTTGCCCTTGCCCTACTATGTCATTGGCCTGTATTTTACATTTCAAGTAATTTCCCATGGGACAAATTAATAGTAAGGGTTGTATACGGGGCTGTTTCTGCTCGTAAGAAAAACAGTTTTTTAAAACGGTTTTTTAAAAACGTTTTTATTTTTACTAGCAGAAATGGCAACACTAAAAAAAACCGTTTTTAT
>JAOTQE010118938.1:0-12729 GCA_025631205.1 Nesometra sesokonis
TATTCTTGTGTACATACGAGCAATGAATTTCCTCTTGAAGGATGAATAAATGTTTTGAATCTTGAATCTTGAATCTTAGTCGATCTGGGCGAAGCAGAGACCAACATGAACAGATAACACGAACGGTTAACAGTAGGAGGCCCCTACTGTAGATTCATGAAAGGATAATCGTTAATTCTTGTTTAAATTGCACTGTTTTATTTTTTACCCGTATTTTAGTACCATAATTTTTTTCATCTTTACTTGAAATAATTTATTATTTATGAATAAATTTGTTTTAATTTTTATCAACAATTGAAAATCTCCCGACGATTTATTCTGATACCTGGTCGGAGCGAGTTTGGGTGATTTCTAACACGTGCTTCTCTCAGATTTTTGTCACCCACTAAAGGCAATATCTTATTGCTTAATGTGGTAAAGGGGGTGGGCTTTTACGATTTCTGAAAAATTTTAGAACAATCTCTTTGAACTTTGGCCTGATTTAATCAACCATGTTGTTTACTAAAAGATGACAGTGGCCATAAGAAAATAGAATTTGCTTGTGAAATCGTATAAAGTGTAAATTAGAAACAATTTTACAAAATAGTTATTAGTACAGTTATTTTGGTACAGATTCGAGAATATTGTAAAATAATAAATGTAGGCTAGGCTTACAAAGTTCGGCTTATGATTCATTCAAGGCCTAGCCTAGGTAGGTCTAGGCCTAGTTTAGGCTCTAGCTAACAACAGCCCCCCCCCCCATGTAAAGATAGTGCATTCCGGTAAGATAGCCCAATGTCGATTGACCGACGCGACAAAGTCTCCAGGAATTTGACCCTTAAATACGCGAAATTACCTAGTTCTAGGGCCTAGGCTGAATGCCAGTCAATTTGCCCCCTCGGAGCCTAGCCTTTTGCAAACTCGCGTCCTACAAACCCACCTCCCAGAAAACTTGCCTCCACTGACTCTCCTCCTTGAAAACTCGCTCCTCGAAAACTTGCCTCCTAGATATCCCTAGTAAACTTGTCTCCCTAATACTTAAAAAAAAAGTGTAGTTTTGAAATTTCTTTTTCTGCAATTTAAAAAGATATTACAGCTTCACCAAATATTTGGCGATGTTTTAACATGTTTAAAAATATTTAACATTTTAAAATAGAACTTTAAGATTCTGTTCTACCAAAGATAATACAGAGGGAAAGATATGCCCGCATTCTATCATGTGTGGAACTCCATCTGATTTTACCCAAATCAACTGTACTTAAGGCGGCAGACTATTCTAAGCACGTATTTTATGGTTCACATAGCCCACACCCAATAAATTTACCCAAGAGATTCCAATTACTATTCAACACGCAGCCCGTCCCCATGCATCTGCCAGAAAAATTGATGTCCAGTGCGCTGCTTTGAGGGTTTTATTCTAATTTACGCAAACATCGCATGTGCTCATTATTGTGCTGCATATTCTTTGGTTCTACTAGCGTGGGAGATTGGTGTACACAGGGCAATTCAATAGAAGGACGCTGTTTTCTGTCGTAGAACATACAGCACAAGCGAGTGGCCCTTTGATACAACTCTTGTACCAAACGTTTACTGGTGCCGGATACGTTTTCACTAATTTTGATAATTTCCTTAGTGTATTTCTTCTAGATTTTTTAAAGGTACAACCATTTGATATGAAAATAATAACATAGTAATTTATAGTATATGAATTTAAATTGAGTACTTTTGTAAAAATTTTTATTTATGTCTAACAAACATTATATAGAATTTTTGACAGTGATAAAAGTGTACCAACTGAGCATTTTTGTACTAGAATCAAATAATCTTTTAACATGGGTCCATAAGTGACTCCTAGTGTCTCCGCTCATATTAGTCATAACTTGTTATTAAGTAAATTCCCGATACTTCTGAACATAATGCGTGAAAACGTGATGAAACGCTAGTTGGGCTGAACTTTTATTTACGTTTTTATATTGTTTTGTTCCAAAGAATCTTCAAACAAAAACATATTTTTACAGTAAAGTATATTTGCTTGGTACTGTACTAATAATTAGTAATTGAAATTGCACCGTGCGAATAAAAAGGATATCTAGACTAGACCGTTATTAATGAGGCCAATTATTTAATATGCTAGTGATGTAATTCAAACTTTTCTGGTGATTGGTGATTTACATGGTAGCGTGCGAACAGTAATTTTACACAGTAACATTATAAAATGGTTTGAAAATGTTACTGGGATCTCACATTTCCGTAGAACTAAACGAAACAGACAGAAAAGTTAGGCGCAATGAAATGCTAATTAAATTTGTGTTTTTATAATGTTTTGTTACAAGGAATCTTCTAACAATAGCATACAGTATTAACACAGTAACGTTTTTAAATGATTAAAAATGTTACTGCAATCTCACATTTTCGAGGAGGAAAGTCGGTGTTGGCGAGTTTTCTAGGAGGCGAGTTTCCGAGGGGGCGAGTTTGTAGGAGGCGAGATTCTGAGGGTGTGACTTGACTGGTTTCCCCTAAGCCCTATAGGCCTCTAAATCCTAGGTAGGTCTAGGCCACCTTAGGCCTATCTTACACATTACAAAATAGGCCAGGCCAAATTGGTAGACATTTTACTAGGCTAGAAATAAACTTGCAGGCTCATCCACTTCACACCACTAAAACTGTGGATAAGGTCCAGTCATGTGAGAAAAATTGTTAGCTTGGAAGGGAAATTTACTTAGAGTTTATAATGCCTGACAACTTTGTTTACAAATTCTTGTTCATCATTGTTGGTTGCATAGCATTATTTAGCAGCCCCAAAGTACATAGTAAATGTTTGAACAAAAGTATTATGTTTGCTATTGATCTAACTCGCATCTATCCATAGTTCAGCTTAAGGAAAGCTGTAAAAGTTGGTGGTACTCTGTTCATGATAATATAATATTTGTTTGTTAAATCCATTATACAGTTAAACCTCTCTGTGCGGACACCTCCCATAACGGACACTAATTCAAAGACCTGTTTGTTCTTCCTATCTAATCAGTGCATTTGGTACCTCTTGTAAGTGGACACTTCCCGTAAGCGGACGCGGACACTTTTTGTCTTAAAATTTTGATTTTTTGTATGCTAATTTAGCTCCAATAAGCAGACATCACAGAAAATTTTGTGATTTTTGTGCACAACGAATGTAAATTTCCTTACACTGTATGGCTGAGAATCATATTACTGAACCAATCTTAAAAATGATAAACAATATTTAATAAATACCAGAATACGGAATCTAGAAATTTGAGAGGCAATTTGTAGTGAGAAGGCCTTGAAATGTAAGACATGATGTACATAATTTTACAACTTTGGTCCCATATCGGCCACAATTCTTGTAAGCGGACACCTTATATGAGGGTGTCTGCTTATGGGAGGTTAAATTGTAATTTTTATTAGAATCATTTACTAATTCGTTACTAATGTTATTTTTTTCATGATCTATATAAGGTCGGTTGTCAGATTGGTTACAAATTTTTAGTCTAAATGGTTGTAAATCTAAGCCAATGATGGTATAAAAATATATGTTGTCCCACCATATCTATATTATTTTAAACCTGATATTTTATAAATATTTAGGCAGTTTACTTTAATAAACAAAAGTGTTCTGTCATAGTATAATTACCTACACATCTTTGTTGTTATGTCGTGACGTCAACCATGAAAATCTATGCATATTTCTAGGCGACTTGTACATGTTTTGTCAAATCTATAATTGAAATCAATAAATGTACAATATAATTTGTGATGTCATAGTTTGTTTGATCTTCTGAGAATCTATATAATACAGTACAATAACATGAACAAGACATATTTTGTACAAAAAACCCGCAAATTTAAATACTTAATGTTTAACCTGTAATTTGGTATGAAAAGATCCTCCGATTTATTTTTGAAACTACATTGCCATTGTTTATATTACATACTCAACCATCCCATGCGTGGTTTACGAGTCAAACATCTGAAAAAAAAATTCACTTTAACAAACTTCAAATTCAACATCAGCCAGAAAAGGAATCTTAAAAATCCCGCAATTGAACTTCGCGAACTCATGATGCATACCTACATAAATGGCTCAGTTAGTATTTGCCCGTATAGTTACCTGCTCAGCCATGGGGCACTCTCAATTAACAGCTGTCTCTAATTTGTAAACATAGTTCAGCCTCTGAGAGGTTATTTAACAAGATAGTGCATGTTTATTTGACTCAATTCACCGTCATTTGATGCCATTAATTTATTGAGCATGCATGTTCCGTATATTTTTTGTATGCAATTAATGAGGTTTTCCCGAAATTTCTTGGTAGTCTTTTCTCATTTCACTTCCCTTTTTAGTATATGTTTTCACTACGTACTGTTTCTTATTGCTGTCCCTCTTGTTTATCTGCCTAGGCTCTAGGTGTAGTGCGCAAAATTGCAATACTTTACAGTACAAGAGAAAGAGTCATTTTGATACTTTTGATCTGTTGTCTATTCCTTTCATTGTAATGTTCTTTTTAATGTCTTACTAACTACAAAGTTATTACCATAATAATCCTGATTAAAGCTCACATTGAACATAGAATCTGAGTCGGTGTGCGATCTTGGGCAGAGTGTTATAAACGGTCATTAGAAAGTCTTAATGTTAAGAACATCTATAATTGTGATGTCATGCACGGTCTTTAATTATGGACCATTGCTATACCGTGGTCTTAACAGTTAATGGTCTTAAGCCTACTCGTAGAAGGCTATAAATAGTCTTAAATCACTTACAATTATGGCATCAGCTTTATTTGACCTTAAAGTGCCTCGTATTGAACATGAAATGGAAAAAAAAATTTAACCTAAAATAGCATCCTCAATTACTGTACAGTTACAATAGAATGTTTGTTTGAGATGCAATTACTCAATGCGGTGTTAGGAAATAGAGTTTTATAGATGGTCTATTGAGGTGATTTTCCTACATTGTCTTAAAGCCGGTTCTATCTTGTAGACTGTTTTATAACAATCCGCCCCTGGACATACCCTAGTATAAGCACACTAACATTGAATATGGAATCCCAGGTAGGTTTTATGGTAATGCTTACTTTTAATGTTTAAGTCACCTAAAAAAGTACTTTGCCTTCTCTGCCACCTGAATGAACCAGGCCAGGCCTTAAGTCATTTACAACAATTGCAAAATAGAACAGAATATAAATTTTTTATGGACCCTAAAAGTAAAGCATGAATCTTTATTTGCTTTGCTTAGTCTAAATCAATTATCTGGTGAGCTAATGTGTGATGTGGATACCGCTTTCAAAAAATCTCTTTTTATGGAGAAAATAACCTGAATTGTTCATGGTTATAATAAAAGTGTGCTGCTCTTTGACCGCATTTAGTGCATTCAATTCTGTTAACACTACGTAGGTAAAATACACATTGTATAAATTAAAAATACACATATAGAATACAAATAATCATATCAATTAGAACATGAAACTTAATGGGGCATTTATCTAAAAACTTGAGCTCAATAGACTGGTACGGGTATAATGAGATCTGAGATGGAGGAGAGGAGAGAAAAAATAGTAGCACCCTCAATTACTGTACAGTTACAATAGAATGTTTGTTTGAGATTCAATACTCAATGCAGTCTTAGAAAAGACAGTTTTATGGTCTATTGAGGTGACTTTCATCTATGGTTAATTAAAGCCGGATCTAAAGTTAAGGCTGCTTTATAGCAATCCACCCCTGGACATACCCTAGTATAAGCACACTAACATTGGAACATGGAATCCCAGGTAGTATTATGGTAATGTTTACTTTTAATGTTTAAGTCACCTAAAAGTATAAATTAAAAAGACACATATAGAATACAAATAATCATATCAATTAGAATATGAAACTTAATGGAACATTTATCTAAAAACTTGAGCTCAATAGACTGGTACGGGTATAATAAGATCTGAGACGGAGGAGAGGAGAAAAAAAAAATAGCACCCTCAATTACTGTACAGTTACAATAGAATGTTTGTTTGAGATTCAATACTCAATGCGGTCTTAGAAAAGACAGTTTTATGGTCTATTGAGGTGACTTTCATCTATGGTTAAAGCTGGATCTATTCTGTAAGTTAAAGCTGTTTTATAGCAATCCGCCCCTGGACATACCCTAGTATAAGCACACTAACATTGAAACATGGAATCCCAGGTAGTATTATGGTAATGTTTACTTTTAATGTTTAAGTCACCTAAAAAGAACTTTGTCTTCTCCGCCACCTGTATGAACCAGGCCAGGCTTTAAGTCATTCAATTACCTCTAAACAAACAAAAATTGCAAAATAGAGCAGAATAATAATGAGATCTGAGATGGAGGAGAGAGGAGAGAAAAAAATATAGCACCCTCAATTACTTTACAGTTACAGTGGAATGTTTTTTGAGATGCAATTACTCAATGCGGTGAATAAGGCCATCTATGGTTAAAGGCGGATCTATATTTTGTAAGTTAAGACTGTTTTATAGCAATCCGCCCCTGGACATACCCTAGTATAAGCACACTAACATTGAATGGAATCCCAGGTAGATTAAGATGGAGGAGAGAGGAGAGAAAAATAAACCACGAAAAAATGGATTGGTTGGTTTGGAAAGAATATGCTTAGTAAAATTGATGGCAGCAGAGCCAACTGTGGGTTAAATAATAAATAATGTAATGATTTGTTAAGAATGTATTTTTAATTACAAGTTAAACATCCTCCCCATAAAGTAATAAAAAAGGAATTTTTTTTGATAATACAGTACAGTTCAAGAATGTTTCTTAAAAATTTTTTTTTTTTTTTCAAAATAAATCGTAATAAATAATCATTTTTTTATTCAACATTTTGTAGTGTTGCAATACATCTTAAATATTATACTTGTCCATTTAATATTGATCATCAACATTTAAAATGTCTCAAGCCGTGTATGGCGACTGACATGCTGATGAGTTTTTCTTAATTGAGGTTTAAACAAATTATCTGATTATTTGGTTTCAAAGTACAGTACAGCATTTTGTAATTAGTACTAAGGTAATTCAACAGAACGACAACGCTCTTTCAGATGACCTGTCTTCAGCCCTTTGATACTTAACTCTTGTCCAGACATTTTTTTTCAAACACTAAAATCAGGCACAATATATGCATTTTTAGCAAAACATTCATGAATCGGTAGTTTAAATAAAATTTATTTTTTATTTATATTAGAAATTTGAAATTATTTGTCAGAGAGTTCATTAACACACAGAAATAAAATAAAATTTTATTTTTATTTCAGTTTCTAATTTTCAACATCAGAGTGTTTGCGAAACAGACTATAAAAAGTCTTACCAAATATACATGAAGATTATGCAGTGTTAAGCCGGGTACTCACTGCGTTGTGCGACTGTCGTTTCCTATGTATGTGGTTTCCAGATGCGATGATAGTCTTCTACTCGTCGGCCAACAGGTTTTTTTTAAGTGATTCAACAGGGAAATCACTAAAAAAACAGTCGGCCGATGAGTAGAAGACATCATCACGTCTGGAAACTACACACACAAGGACCGACGGTTTAGTCCTGCGACCATCACACGACGCAGTGCGTGCCCAGCCTTGCTGTATCAAATAGTTTTAAGGTCAGCTCTTACTCCAAAACTACAGTTCCACATTACTTTGATATTAATAATTTTCTGTGCATTTTCATTTGTTGCTTTTGAAGTTCTGGTTTATTATGGACTATAACTATTTGCTAATTATACAAGTATCTAGTATTTTTATGCATTAAAACGATTAATGTTAATGTTGACATTAATAATTCATAGTCACAGTCATAGTACATACCTTTTTAAGCTGATTAAATTGTTGTTTACAGTGTAGCTTGGAAACAGATAACAACAAATTTTACAGTTCTATTTTTGCCTGCTACAGAATTAAATTATTTGGAAATAATTTATTCATGTTCATATATGGTACACTAGCTTGCATACATTTGCAATGTACAGTCAACCTTCTTATTTACGAATTTCTCATTTACAAACCTTCTATTTTACAAACACTATTCTGTCAATAATTAAAATAATGGCCACTGATATAATTATCCAATAATTTATCATTGATATTTTTTTGTTTTTCATATTTTATTCCTCCTAGTTCATTTCAACAACTTTGTTTAACAACCAAGAGCACAAAATAAACACAAATAAGTGTTTTGAAGGACTTACTTGACCAGTTTTCATGAACCTTCTCATACAGTATACAAACTTTCTCATTTACAAACACCTTCCAGCCCAAAGGGTGTGTAAATGAGAAGGTTGACTGTATTATTGTCAACTCACAAGGCGACCACCCTTCTGATCGTCAATTTTGTGCGATATATTTGGTTTAGAGAAACAATTTTACCAATATTGACGTTGGTTTCATGATTTCGGAATCTCTAAAATTTCTCTTTTTAGTTTTCCAAGTCTGTATTTTAGAGAGTAAATATAGTATTATATCTTTCAACGTTTTTGCTGTTATGACGTGAAACATTTCCCGCCACCAGTGCTGGACCACTTTTTCCGATTTTCATCTAATAAGCAAAAAAGTTAATATGCCCATTTTCTTGGTCGTTTTCATCCAAATTATCACTACTTTGGGGGCTTTTTTTTGACTATTTTGCTCTGTATTCATGAGAATTCTACTAATTCGTGAGAAAAATTATCTGTTTGTGAGACTTGCAAAATAAGTCTCAAAATAGAACCCAATGCGTGAGACTCATTTCATGACAGTTGGCAAAATATTCTCAACTGTACCTACAGTACTTCATGCTCTACAGTACAATGCTCCCTTAAATAAAATTCCCTTGATTAAAAAAAAACATTCAGTGAAACTTGGCCAAGTCAAATAAAGTGTCATTGAAAAATACTCAACTTAATAAAAAAAAAAGCCAGTAATATCATTAATTAATGGAAAACACAATCTTGAATTATAATAGATCGAATTAGCAACCTTGTTTACATCTGGCTTCACGGGTATTTTTATAAATAGAGGCGCTTTTTTCTATACTTCATGTTAAAGGAGCTCAAAAATGACTATTTTAAAGTTTATGTATCTGTATTTATTCATACGCTTAAGGTATGCTTAGTTTTGTTTAATTTGCAATGAATTAAACCTGCCAAATTGGCTGATAACTATGAATGAATGGTTTTAGGCCCTGCCATGCAGACAGTGCATATCTGCTAGTGCATAGTGTCTTAGCTCTCCTGAGTGGATAAACAGAGTTCCAACTTTTGGCCTAGCTTAGGTTATATTTATTTCCTTGTAAATGTAAATTAAACCAAATCAACTATGTTGTACTTAATCGAAGACTAAGACAGATGTTTACTAATGCTTTAAAAATGATCATACTTAAAATTCAGTATATATTTCAACCAAATTTTTGGGTAAAATTCGCACTCACCCTATGTTATGAGATAGGACTTCACAGTGTGTTTTAGTTTTCATACCCACGATGACAAGTTTTCTTAACGGCAAAGGCCATCACTAATTCGGTGTATTGTATTTATTTTTTTGTCTTGTAGCTATTAAGAGGTTTACTTACACTGGACCATCTTCAAAAAAATGTGACGAATCAAGAGGATATGGGAATTCACCAGGTTTCGGCTTTGGTAGACCTACAAAGAAAACAGGTAATTTACACCTTAATGATATCATTATATCGTCATTTAAACATTTACAAAGTAATAATTTTAATTTTTTTAAACATAAAATGGTGATGGTGATTGTGTAGGTGGTGGTGGTAGTTGTGATGATGGTGATGATGACAGTGATTGAGATGGTGACGATGATGAAAATTTCGTGAATTCATAATAGGTTGCGCCACCTATCAGACGCCACGGACAGGCCAATTTCCAACTTCTGGGTCAACATCGTGGCTGCTGTGCATTGCAGTCTAGTGCCAAGTGCTGGCTTACCTAAGATTAAAAAAATGGCTGACCCTCTGTTTTGGGGTTGACCAACTAGCATAGTGTTCTACACCTGTTAAAAGGTCTTTCCTTGCCTTGTATCTACAGCAGTATTCTGCTGAGTGTGGTTTTTAGCATTCAAATTTACCAGTAAAACTTTTTTTGTTTAAAAATACTTAGGATATAATTTTGATTCTCGTATATTTTATTGCCCTCCTTGACATTAGTATTACAGAGAATACAGGAATGCTCATAGAGTCCAATAGTTATGTAGATATTTGGGGTGAGGCCAAAACCAACCCAAAAGCCATGCCTAAGTCATGTTTTTGGGACAATTTACAAATTTATAAACAATTTATAAATTATTTAATTCGGATAACACTGTGTACAGTATCTTGTTTGTATCTTTGAGTAAAAAAAAACATGATGGTGTGTATTTCAAACTTTTATTTTTTATTTTTATTTATTTTATTTTCAATATCTTTATACAGGATATCATATTCAATTAAGGTCATTTGAAAAAAAAAACAAATTGTTTTTCGATATAGTCCTGTTTCCTTAAAAACTAATTACAATGAATAACCATATAATTAATACAAACAATAACATTAACGTTTCAAAAACTTAAGAACTACAAAAGCAAAAAAAAAAAAAATATTATTCTGCATTACACTTTCAATTCACTAGTCAAGATAAAAAAAAATATTGATAATGCATGCAGCTGGTCAGTTTTGATGAAAATGTGTAGATCAATAATTAATTTGTTCTTATATATATTTGTTTGTTTTGGGGTTGACCAATTAGCAAGTGTTCCACATTTGTTTGGTCTTTCCTTGCCTTGTATGTGTCGTGTTTGTAAATCTTTGTATTTCACATGGCAGGAATTTGAATAAAAAAAACATGATGTATTGCATGAAGGTTTGCATGGTGAGATATCAATAAACATAATGTTTGCGGTACACCACATTGTAAGCTATTCAACGTTTCGATCGATGTGCTTCAATCGTCCTCAGGAGTGAGAGTGCCTACAATCAAAGCACATCAATCGAAAACGTTGAGTAGCTTACAACTACATACGTGGTGTATCTCAAACATTATATGCTTATAAAAAACATGAACATGATGGTGTGTATTTCAACACTTTGATTCTACATTATACTTTACATTAAAAAGAAATTCTTCAACAATCTAGATACTACTGTATCTTTACAATATGCTTTGACCGTGAGATTTGACATTTAATATTATGGCTTTTTTATGTGCAAACCTATCACAGGTAATGAATAGTGAAGTGCTCTTCAATGTAATAAAATGCTTCTGTAGCAAGCTCTAGGCATTGACGTAGTTCCCTTAATTACATACTAATTGTGTTCGTTGAAGAACCATTGTGATGTTTTCTCTTAATTTCTTTTTTATCCATAGCTACAATAAAACAATAACAAAATACTAGAGGCAATATAAATTTGATATATTGGTAGATATCAGACAAACATACAATACCAAAATATTGTACAAATAACTTTGACCATTGAGGAATAATATTTTGTATTTCTCTATGCTTTGATGAAAATATGCGTAAGATGTTTTGTGTAGATAATGATAATTTTTTTTAAAGCCATAAAAGCCAGAAATCCATTTGAAAGCCACAATTTCTTTCAAGAATATGCATAAAGAGAGATTATTCTAGCAGCTATACACATAGCACTAGCACAAAACCTTTATTTATTTATTAAAATGTGTTAAACAGCATACTAAACCCTTTATTAAAGCCAGATATGAAAAGCTTTAAAATATACTAGGTATAGTACTCGCCTTAAAATTATGAGAACGAGATTGCTCTTCAAACTGATATTTTTCAACTTTGACATTTTAGCAGTAAGCTAAATTACTCTCTATTTTATTAGGGCTTTCTGTTCAATTTCTTCTACTAATTGCCCATTGAAAGTTATTAGATGCAGCATACTGTAGGTTGTATGGTTTGATACCAAGCGACACTGTAAGCAAACAGGTTGTGTTGCCATGATAAAAAAATGACCAATTATAGACCTCATTTACACATACGATTGGGTCCTGGGCTGGCTCTAGATCACGTCCAATTTTAATTATTTGGGTCTGATTTGGTGTATTTAAACTTGTGGTCCAAAGAAGGCCAACTAGTGACGTTAATAAAAAAAACCCTACAATTTGTGTACCATATTTGGATTATTATCGCAGACTTTTTTTACCTTTTTGCTCTTATCTTCCTGTGGATTTGACTAGGATCTCTAAATACACAATTATCGTGTACCTGTTTGCAAATTTTCTTGTAGAAACTAGCGTTTTGTAAACTCACAAAATTAGCTTATGTGATTTAAGGAAAATCGAATTGCAAAAAATTAAGTAGTAGGGCCTACTAAAAAAAGATTTCCCGAACAACCCACAATTTCAAAAACATTGTGCTTCGGCAACAAAACAGTTTCTTTGAAGCCTAATGAGGATTTTATTATTAACTATCGGAGTTTTTGTATAATTATTTATGGTGATGTTTTTCAGCATTTGACAATGAAGATACGTGGAAAGACAAACCAACCTCAGCATTATTCGACATGCCTTTACCGACCAGCTCACGTACATCTACTACTGGATTCTACTCACGCTATACAAGTTACAAAGACAAAGGAGGGAAAATAGAAAAACATCTTCCAGGAAAATCATCGCCTTCCAGCAGTCAAAAGTTTTCAGGTAAAATATTAGAAAAGTGGAATATTAAAGATGTATTGTCACTTGAAAATGATCAAAAAATAATCAACATTAATTTTTAAATTAACTTGTTCATATCAAA
>JAOTQE010118949.1:0-12728 GCA_025631205.1 Nesometra sesokonis
AATTATAACCCAGGGAAGCAGGGGAGGATACAGACTTTTGGAAAGGATGGGGGGCGGAAGGGGGACGATAGAGGGTGATTTTTTTAGGGAAGTCCGGGGGAATGTTCTAGGATTTGCTTCGCAGCATTCACTTACAATTTGTAATTACTAGTTTACTTTATTTTCCAATAGTGCTCCCTCAATTTACACTGGTTTTCATAAGCAGACCCCCTCCAATATTGTTAAAACACTCTAATATTAAGAGTGCCCCCTGTAAAGTTTTCCTCCAAGAATTATATATAGACAGGATTCCTCCCTAATTTGAATAAGTGCCTTGTTCATTGTTTTCCCCAATATTACTATAGCAATAATATGTCTAGACGCCAAGACGCCTTGGCCTTTTTTGAGTTTAATATGAGGCTAGTCGAGGCAAACCTACCAAGTTGTCGCACAGGAAGTTATTGAGAAATAAGCCAATAAACAACAGAAAATATAAACAAATACAAAGGGAATTTGTGTATATTTTGTACAATAACTTCAGTTATACATGTCTGATTTTGATAGTTGACCCCTCATTTTAAAGCTTACAAAAAGTTTGTATTTAACAATAACTCAATTTTCCTTTTCCTACAACTTGGTGGTTTTCCGTGTCATGCCTCATATGTGAAAAATTCCCTCTTATCTTACCCCACCTTAGAAATACTATGTTCTCTGGTGGCATTTAAAAAGAGGTAAATTAAAATTCCCTGTCTTACCCACCTGTACAGAAATGCCACTGTTACGGGTAAAGTTTATGGGAGATACTTTTTATTGTATATATATACATAACTGTACATTTTATATTGTAGCTTTCAAGTACAAAGTTTCAGAATAATCGTTTTAATCTTCTCTAGGCAAGACAAGCAGCACCTTGTGTTCTGTTCTTCGATGAGTTGGACTCGATAGCCAAGTCTCGTGGTGGCAGCGTTGGAGATGCCGGAGGTGCCGCAGACCGTGTAATCAACCAAGTTTTGACGGAAATGGATGGAATGGGAAGCAAGAAGAACGTATTCATTATTGGTGCTACAAACAGACCAGACATCATCGATTCCGCTATTCTTAGGCCTGGCCGTCTTGACCAGCTTATCTATATACCCTTACCGGATGAGGCTTCTCGTCATTCCATATTGAAAGCAAACCTTCGTAAATCTCCAGTGTCAAAGGTAGGTATTCGGTTTACTTCTCAATTTGTTTACATTTTTTTATTTCGTGTCACATCTAAGAGCAAGTTTTTTTCACCACTTACAGGATGAGGTCTACATATGCTTTCTAAACCAAGTCTCGTTATGAGACTTAGGGAGTGGCGCTGTTTAGGTTGTGGGAAAGAACCTAACGTGTAGCCAGGTTAGAACCCAGAACCTTAGCATTGGAAGGCAAACATGTTAACCACCAAGGTACATCGCCACCCAATTTTACTTATTTACTCTTCAGAAAAGGTTATTTTAATTGTATCAAATATTAAGAATAAGGAGTCATTACTGGCGATGATAGGATTTAATTAAACAATTAAACAAGACTTACCTGTAAGTTGAAGTTTGGTTGTGGTTTTACACTGTCCTCTGGAGCCGATGAAGAAATTACATGGGATGGGAATTGTAACTAATAAAATGACAGGGTTCCAGCCCAAAAAGGAACAGGAATTTATCCATAAGTTATAGTACCGAATAATAAAAAAATGTAACTCATAAGGGCTGGGGGAGAGGGATGTAATTCCTTCGACTCCAGAAGACAGTGTAGAACCACAACCAAACTTATAGGAAAGTCTCATTTAACTGTTTAATTCTACACTGCCCTCTGGACCGAATGGTAATTCCATGAGACTTTAAAGCAACTAGAAACCTGTTATTAATAACTTGCATGAAGAAAACAGTAAAATATAACAGAGCAAACATTTGAGTTCAAACATAGCTTTTAATACAAAATTCCAAAGCTGAGATATAGCTCCGTATGTCAAAAACTTGTATGGTATGCAGAAAACAGTAAATTACAACAGAGTATAGCATTTTAGCTCAAACATATCTTTTACAGTAGTACCAAAATCCAAAGCTCAGATATATCCAGTAATACCAAAATCTAACCTACACATAATTCTAACAAAAGCCAAAAGACTGAGCCAATGTTGTTGCTGTTTAAAATAAAACCATCTATACAAAGATTTATTAAAATGACTTATATTAGAATCCGCCTTATATTATTGTTACCAATATACCAGTATTCTACGTTTCACATATGATACAGTATCCAAAATTAACTCGGTCAAAGATATACCTTGCTCATTCTCTTTGTTAAATTAAAGTGCTTGCATTACTCCAACCCACTGTTTTTAGTGACTGCTGAGTAGATTCTCCAATTCTAAATCAGGAGAGGTTGCAGATGATCTAACACTATGAGCCTTGTATAATGGATTATCGACTCCTGCCTCCTGTATATCATCACAATTTAATTTTTCTTTCAGGACGTCGATTTAGGGTATGTTGCTAAAACGACAAATGGATTCAGTGGAGCTGACTTGACCGAGATCTGCCAGAGGGCGTGCAAGCTTGCAATCCGACAGAGCATCGATGCAGAGATTAGACGCCAGAGGGAACGCATGCAGAACCCTGATCTTGATATGGTAAATACTTAAAATTACCTTAAAAAAATGATCATTAAGACCGCTTTAGTGGCCCTTATTCAAACCAATACATAAGAATATATTTTTAAATAAAATAAAACATTTATAAAGCGCTAATTCCAGATAGAAATAAATGATCAAAAGCGTATTTGTACATTCAAGAGATTGATTTAAAAATTAAATAAATGTGCTTTTAGATTAGACTTAATATTTCAATGTTTGCAGACTGCTGTAAGGATAAAGGTAGTTTGTTCCACATGGACGATGCAGCAAAGGAGAAAGCTCTATTACCATAGGTTTTTGTCTTGTAATTAGGAACAGAAAGTAGAAATTGATTTTCAAAACGAAGACGTCGGGTGGGGATGTATAAACTTAACAGATTGGAAAAATATAATGGTTGTTTGGATTTAATTAATTTAAAACAAATAATAAGGATTTTAAAAGCGATCCATTGTCGCAAAGATAACCAGTGTAGCTGTTTGAAAATTGGTGTAATGTGGTCCATTCTCTTGGTAAGGGAACATAAACGTGCAGCAGAATTTTAAATCTTCTGTAATCTTTAAATAGAAACAGAAGGCAAACCAACTAAAAGAGAATTACAATAATCAAGTTTTGAAGAAGTAAATGTGTGAAGAAGAGTTTCAGATGATTTTGAATTTAAATAAAGACGAATCCTTTTGAGATTGCGGAGATAATAAAAGGCAACAAACAAAAGCAACCTCTCACCAGGTTGGCCCTTTCACTCCGATTTTGGGGTATAAAAGCCATCTTCCATTAATTACTCTACTACTAGTGGGATACCTCTCATTAACCTTCTAAGATATTTTTGTAGTTTTGACAAGGAATTTGGAAGAAAAAAAATAGAATGTACACACTAAAATTATTTTAAAATTGGAAAAGAATGAAAAGATCTTAAATTGAAAAAAAAATGTGTTACCCATTTAGGAATTGAACTGATGATTTTCACCTTATTAGAACTTTCGTGTTAAACGATGTATTACTAAAATACACCAAAGCGTGTGATACAGTTCTATTTAAGAGATCTTGGCATTTTTTACTGTTCCCCGGTGAAACATGTTTTGGTTTTGTGGGTCTAGGTCTACAGGGCGTTTGTTGGAAATGGTGTCTAATTTTTATGTTCAAAATTTCCTGCAACCACCACCACAACAAAAACAAGTGAGGTTATAAAGTCCATTTCATGTGGACCAAAAAAGGCCTTAGACTGAAATATTTCAGTGTGATACACCAAATATAACCTAGTAAGTCAAAAGGCTCGTTACCGATGAGGTCCTTCCGGTGGTGTTGTACAGTACAGATTATGAAAACAATAACCAACGACTTATTGTCTCAACAAGACCAAAATTGCTTTTGGTCCTAAGTGCCATGTCCAGTCATTTCCTCAGCAGTATTGCTCAGTTCTTTGCCAGGTTTAACGATCTGAAAAAAATAACATTGGATCAATGGTAATGAATAAAGCTGTATGCTGTATGTACATCAAAAACATTTTTATTTTGTTTTGAATGAGTTGTGATAGAAGCTTCACTAATATATACCTGCCAAATTTTGTTGATACTGATGCATGAGACACCTCCCGCTGCTGGTACTGGCCCCATATTTTTTTGTTCAAAGTTTTCTTCATCAATATTTTCATTGCCATTTTCATTTGGGGCCATTTTTAATGTAGTTTTTTAAAAATTATTTTCTTATGCATGAGAAAACTGATGTACAGTTGAACCTCCCATAAGCGGACACTTTTAGGTCCGCGAAAAGTGTCTGCTTATGGGAGGTGTCCACTTACAAGAATTTCTCCTGATAGAGGGCCAGATTTGTAAAATTATGTATACGTCCTTATGTCTGACATTTCATGGCTTTCTCAGCACAAATGGCCTCCCAGAATTCTAGATACCGCATTCTGTATTTTATTAAAAATTTTTTTATCACTTTTAAGATTGTTTCAGTAATATGCTTCTCAGCCATTAAACTGTAAGGACTATTTTGTACAGAAATTTGTATTCATTGTACAGAAAAATGATTAAATTTTCCGGGATGTCCACTTATGAAAGGTAAATTTACATGCAGAAAATCCAAATTTTAAGACAAACAGTGTCCGCGTCTGGCGAGGCATCTGCTTACGAGAGGTACCAAATGCACTGATTAGAAATGAAGAACAAACGGGTCTTTGAATAAGCCATTTCACGGTTTCAACTGCGCATGTGCAGATTAAGGTCAACTAATAAAACTACATGTGGCAAGTATATTCTTTTCAATAAGAACCGTGCATAGTTTTATTAGTTGACCTTAATCTGCACATGCGCAGTTGAAACCGTGAAATGGCTTATTAATGTCCATTATGGGAGGTGTCCGTTTATGAGAGGTGTCCACACAGGGAGGTTCAACTGTATACGTTTGTCTATGCGCGAGAAATAATACTACGAAACGTTCAAAATATATTCCATGCGTGAGACTCGGGTATGCTAATACTTTTCAATTTTGTTAAATTTCGCAGGAAATGGAAGAAGAGGAGGATGATCCAGTACCGGAGATTAACCGTTCTCATTTTGAAGAAGCCATGCGATTCGCCCGACGATCCGTCACTGATAACGACATCAGAAAATACGAGATGTTTGCACAGACCCTACAGCAAAGCAGAGGATTTGGTGGAAGCTTTAGGTGAGTGCTAGCCTGTCTCACAGGACTTACGATCTGGTGTATTCAAGGCGCTAATAGTGAGGTTTCGCAAACTTACGAAATACGAAAACGGATAAGTCACACTCCAATTTTTTAAAGTTTCTAAATGTGTTCAAAAAGTTTTCGTATTCGTATTTCGTAAATCTGAGAAAGCTCTCTATTGACATCCCATACTCACTTACTTTAGTTTAGCCATCGTAAGGCCTGTTAAAATGATTCAAGCGTGACGATTCACAAAAAAGAAATCGTGTATTTTCTCCCTCCGTATTTGGCATGTGGGTGTTTTGAAATGTTTACCTACCTACGGTCGACCAACCAAAATGCTTCTTTTTTGAGTAAACGATCTATCCAGAGACTACCAAACAACAAATTATACTTAAAAAGTATTCTCACGAATGTAATTTTGTCATATTCTAATAAAAAAAAATCAGTTATTATTTCTTGTGCAGTTGCAATCGTCCATCACGTCGTCTAGGCCTAGGAATTCTTTTCTCTATGGGTAGGCCCAAATCCATCGGCGCACGAAGGCCTTCGGTGGTAACGCCAAGCTTTGATTAGAGAAAGGGATGCAATGGTATCACATGATTTTCAAATTCAATCAAGTGTGCCATGGTGCCAGCAGGCCTCGAACCCGTGCTGCTATTTATGCATGGTTCACGGTTCTCTTGTTTTAACTGCGCGGCCATACAACTCTCAATTGAAGCTAAAAATAACACTGAAATAGCGGATGTGTTTTTTAGTACTATACCCTACATACAATCATGTTGTAAAGTTGGATCCAACCTGATGCTCTTTCTTAATTAACAATGGGGCAAAACAAATAAAAATAAACATTCAGAATGAGGGTTCATTCAAAATTGTGACAGAGGAGGGCCAAAAAAGTGTTTTTTTAGGCCTAGTGTGCTAATTAATGTTATGATTTATTTCCTCTTATCTTACCCCACCTTAGAAATACTATGTTCTCCGGTGGCATTTAACAAGAGGTAGATTAAAATTCCCTGTCTTACCAACCTGTGCTGATACATTACTGTTACAGGGGAAGTTAATGGGAAAAATGGTTTAATTATGAATAAAATTGTATTATCCTAATTCACAGAGAACCATTAATTCATGGCCTTAGCAGCCTCCTCCCCCGGTGAAAGTATCTGGTACTAGTTTATATGTTATCACTCAATAATGAAAGGCGAAGAATGTAATTGAATGAGGTGTCTACCCATTGAGTGCTAACATATGTTGGGTTATGCAACTTAAAAAAACAACTTGTATTAAGTTGTATTGGGTATTAAATTGCATCAGCAATAGGTTGCTGCCTGCTTAAACCTGTTTTCAGTTTTATCGTTAATCACAAAAACGGCGATTTGAAACAATGATTTTGATTGTTAATTTTGAAAAATGACAATTTTCACAACGATTGACAGGAAATGGGGTCATTCTCGATGTTAATTGTGACGTCAACAAAAGTTAACGATTCGAATCATTAAAGTTAAGCCGAGTTCAACTTTGATGATTTGGATTGTTAAATTTAGGTGCTCACGGAGATTGCCCGCGGCAAGAATTTACAGGTTTTGGGCATGGATATAAATAGCACATTTATTTGTTTACATTTTTTGTGACTTGTAACTTGCGGATGTTTTTTTACATATGTTTTATGGCGATTTTATTGCCAAGATATACGAATTGTGTTGCGCAAAGCGTAGTAAATGGCGGAAATATAGTGGTCTAGCGTGATTTGAATTTTATCGTTGTTTAACTTTCTTATAACGATTCAAAACGCCGTTTCAAATTGTCTATTTTGGAATAATGATCGACAGGAAAACTGGTTTTAACTTGTATAGGAATTAAATTTCTTTAACTGCTCTATTTTCAATAAGTCAGAATTTGGCTTCTGTTCCTATTTCAGCAATTTTATATATTTGATCACTTTAGTTTAATGTACCTTTTTATTTTTTACAGATTTCCGGAACAAGACAATGCATCCCAGAGTGCCGGTACAGGAGCCGGATCAAACAACCCAGATCCGTACGCAGAAGCCGACGATGACGCAGATGACCTATACAATTGAAAACTTTAAAGCAATGATAAATAATTATTCAAAAGTCATCAAATTATTCAATAGTCGAGTACAATCAGAATATATAAATATCAATGTACCACAGAGCTGTGTTATGTCCTATTAAATTTCAAATAGAATCAAATGGAACCAGATAAGACCAAACGGAGCCAAGTGAGCATACATACCAGCCTTTAGAATCAAAATTATAATAATAAAGAGCTTTTGCAATTTTACAAAACATTAACAGAAAACATTTTTGTATGTTGATGTTTTCGAAACTGTATCCGGTGTTCTACATACAAATGTTTGTAAAATGCTTATCAATTGTGACTGACATTTAACAGATTTCAACTCAAACGTACAAGAATTATGACGTATCCATTTTGTATTCCGTTAAGTTGCGAAACCTCTCTATTTATTGATTTTCACCAAGATTTGAAAATTTCACTTTAAAAGTTGGTAATGTTTTAAGTATGTACCCTTGACTGGTAATATCTTGTACATTTAGTTTGGTTGTTTTGTTCTATTTGGCATTTACTAGGACCTGCTGTGTTCCGTTTTGTTTTGTATAAATGCAACTGGTTATAAAGATGTATTGTCCCTTGAAAATGACAAAAACTCAATGAAAATAAATGTATATAGTAATAGATGGGGTTCATACATGTCCTTGAGTTCCTTAAAAAATCCTTGTAAACAAAGTTTGCATTTTCCATTACTGGAAACACCTGAAAAAATATTAATCATCCTTGTATGCCCTGGAAATTTCATGAATGGTATTGAAATTTATTTGAAGTAAATCAATAATTGGGTGTTTGTCAAATAGTTTAATTGAAATCCTGGTTTTACTGGTATGTCTGGTAAAAACACTGATTGAGTATCTTTGAAATTTAAGAAACGTGACCTGGGATATCCTTGAAATCTACTTGAGTTTTTTCTTCGTTTAAAGTTTATGAACCCTGATTAGAAATATTTTTACCCGTTTGGGTGCTAGCGTGGTGTATTTTTATTTGTAAAATAGTTTATGATATTGGTAATTTTTATGTGACAATACATCTTTAAAGTAGCCAATGTTAAAATACATCCACACTAATTTGAATTTAAAAAATATAAAATGGGGGAAAATTAAACTAAATTTAACAATTTCTCCACAAATGGTATGTTGTCAACACAAAGCTGTCCTTTAATATATTTTCTAACAAACCATGATTTTGGTAGTAAGAGTTGGAATAGAATTACAAAACCATAATATTGTTAATTAAATTGCAAAAACATTTATATAGATTTTATGATGTAATATCAAAGCTGAAATTTATGAAAAGCGTGCAACTTATGTGTACATCTTTATAAGTTAATTTTTCTGCGAGTCATTCAAAAACATCAATGTTTTTGAAAAGGCTTAAAACTGCTCGTTTTTTAACCCCTCCCTTTAAAAGAGTAGATTTAAAATATTGATAATACAAAACAATAGATTTATTATTAAGGCTAAATGGTGAACTTTGCACTGTACATTTTTAGTCCAATGTAGGCGCCTACTGTTATGATTGCTTCAGCCTTTGCCACAAACATGTAAGTTAAATAATAACTGTTTTACAATTATTGTATTTTTAACATTGTTTTGTCATACAAATTATTTACATATGTCACCCATATTTTATGTTGTCAATGTCTATAGATTCTGATTAAATTTACTTTCATTTATTGATAAATTTGAAACTTCTATGAAAGATTCTATGAAAATTTCGACATAACAACAGGGTTAAAACGATTTGATTGGTTGGATTCCAGAAGAGGTGCTTACATGGAACTGCACTTGAAGCTATGTAATCTGTGGAAGTTCACCATCTAGCCGTAAATAATATATCTATGTATAAAACTCGGTTTATTTGAGAGTTATTGATGTACCTTTATAGTATGTTTTTGTTTAAACATCAATTCTAAGATGCTGTATATTCTGAAAATGCATTGTCCACACTGGAAGTTATAAACGATAAGTGACAAAATGAAAAAATTATGAAATTTTGTGGTTGAACATTTTCGTATAACTTTCAAAGCATACACAAGTCCTCCTGATTTGTACTCTTTTGAAAATGTTGATAATTTTGAATTAATTCTCCCTGTGCAGTTCCAAGTACCATAGTATTTCACAAATAAGGTTATCAATGTTTTTTTAATAATTTTCTCTCAACTGATATTTAATTAAACAGGATGTTTACTATTAATGTTTTATTGTATGCAGAATTTGTGTATACTCTCAGAATGAACAGTTTTTCTGCAGTTTAAAGTATTTAACGATGCTTACCATCACATTGGTTAAGCTCAGTGCAGACTGTCAAAGTCTAATTTCTTTTGACAAAAAAAAAAACTTTGATATGCCTATATGGACATGTCTTTAACATACCAAGGTTTATGAAATTTTTTGTCAAAGAAAATTTGATAGCCAGTACAGCCTTTCAACTGTTATCCATTAAGAGAGTATAATGCATACTCCAAGCAATGAAATGCACGCCATCGTGACAGGATTCAATATTTCGACAAATTATGTCATCATCGGGAATGATGATGACATAATTTGTCGAAATATTGAATCTTGTCACGATAGCGTGTATCTCATTGCTTGGAAGTATGCATTATACTTTCTTAATTGAAGTTGATTAGTGGACCTTTCGGATGTTATCCATTACCTTTATTAATTTACTATAAACTATGATTTTTTGTGTGCAATTTTTTTGTATACATCTCATTAACTTTTTTCATGTGCAGTTCCAAGTATTTAACGATGGGTGCCATAACATTGCATACAACTATTACCAACTGTTTTTAGTAGTTTACAACAAACCAATTTAATTAAACAGGTTGTTTAAACTATTAATGATTTATTGTGTGCAATGTTTTGCATACATCTAAACTGTGCATTTCCAAGTATTTAGCAGTGCGTACCATAACATTGTGTACGACTGTTATTATCTTTTTTAAATAATTTAATACAATCTGATTTGTTTAAATATGTTTTGAACTATTAATGATTTATTGTGTACAATATGTACATCTCTGTAGTAAATATTCTTTTTTAGTTTCATTTAATGTTGCTTTCCATAACATTGCATACAGATGTTATCAATTATATTTTAATAATTTAGTAAAAATGATTTAATTAAACACCACATATTTTTAACTGTTAATGATGTATTGTGTCCAAAACTTATGTATACATCTCGATAATAAACATTTTAGAAATATAGTTTATGCGTGCCGTAACATTGTATTTAATCAAAATCATTAATAATAGTACCAGATTTTTAGGTATATATGACCAGCATTATCAGTTCTTTAAATTGTTTATATTTGTGAGAGAACAATGACTGTGTCATTCAGAAAAAAAATTATTCTGGCATTTGTAGATGGAGTATATCTGCTGTCCCATCACTATGGTTACAAATATTTTGACTTCAGGCCTTGCCTTTTGAGGTTAATGGTGAGTGATCACTCACCTAACATTCAACTAAAAAGCCCTTGAGGTGTGCCATTCACAGCTCACCCAAATGTGTTGAGGAGAGCTGATTTGTAGCAAACCTGAAATTGTCACAAGACAAGGCCTGTGACTTCTATGTACATATTATGTTTTATAACTTGGTATTTTACTTATATAGAGAATAATACTGCTTACGTCACAAAAATAGAAAACAATAGGTGGCACCTTGTGTTTCGATAATTATCATTTCATGCCTGAATGATTTTATAATTGTATACAGTATTATAGAAAGTCATTTTGCAATGAGACTCTAAAATATCAAGATACAACAGAACAAGTTAGAAAAAAAAAAAGCAATGCTCCGTTGTATAGCAGGGTCGTAACCAGTATGAGGCAGACGAGGTGGTTGCCTCTCTGAAATTTTAAATCCAATACCCGCCCCCACAACCACTCCCTGACCGGAGACCGCATACCCCATGCCTTGCCTCATCTGTTTTTCAGCTCTTGCTACGGCTCTGTATAGGCTAGCGCCTACTGCATTTTTTTACTGCTAGCAGGAAAGGGCGCCACCTATTGTTTTGACGTAACATATTGGGTGAGTTTATTATTGATAATGTTTATTGAAATTACTTCAGTAATGTCATTAATGCCATAAACTTACGAAAACAATGATTGTATTATTCAAAACAATATGCCTCTTATCTTGTACACAATGTTCCTGGTATTATGAAATTTGATAATCTTACTATAAAAAATCACTTGCTTTATAGATTTTTTTTAGATTTTGAATGATCTAATATTTAGTTTTATGTAGATCATTTCATATATATTTAATTTTTATTTGTAAAGTGATTTTTCCTTCATTTTCTTTGTTTATAAATTTTCCATAATTCCATTATACAGTATACAGCTGAAGAGGTGATACTCGCCTATCAATTAAGATCTCCTTAATATTGTGCTTATGAATAGCATAACAACTATAGCATGTGTTAAATTATTAAATTCCTGATAAAATGTACATAAACTGTATTCGTTTCAATTTAAGGTTTAAATTTGTTCTATACTCCCATAACACAGAAAGTCAGTAGGAGCAAATTTCAAATGGTCCGCCACATATCAAAATTCCACATCAACATGATGTGACAATTTTTGGGTAAAATGGTCAAACTTGCCTTCGATGTCAAACTTGCTTAAGTCGACAACCAAAGTCAAATTTTTCTAAGTCAAATTTATTTTTCATGCCATGCCACATTGTTGTTTTCCATTAATTTACCATGGAAATTTCATTAATTTTTTTCCTACTTTTTTTTAATGTCAATGGATTTGACGTAAGCAAGTTTTGACTGTATGTAACCTCTATGGTCGGAAATGGCACTCTCAGAAAACCTCAGTGCTTGAAAATGGCACTCTCAGTTATTTTTTGATAAATTTCATAATTTGATAATTTTTTACATTTGACATTGGTTTTTGTTGATGAAAATAAAATAAAAATTATGGTTTTCAGGTGCGTAGAGGAATGGGTGAACACAACTGATTTGGATTTTGACAAGCATAGAAAACACCTTTTTTTGTAAGGTTTTCTGAATGCATACTTAACTTCAATCATTTTTTCCCCCCCTGGAATTTTGTGTGTGTTTTTACCACCTTTAAACAGGGGTGGCTCGAGCACCCTAAGTACCACAGCAGGATGCACCACTGGTTTGTGCAATTGCTTTGACTTTTAATTGGACTGATTGAAAGGTCAATTATAAAACCAAATAGTGGAATCCAGTCTCTTCAATCCCAGTAAAGTAGGTCTACCACCACCTTAGGCCGTGTTTCCGCAGGAATTTTGGATTATCCGATAAAATATCATCCAATCAAATCAATTTTAAAAACTACAACTG
>JAOTQE010118971.1:0-12727 GCA_025631205.1 Nesometra sesokonis
AAAAAGGTTTCCGAAAATAAATATAAAGTATGTGTTTATACATAATTTTGGGACACTAATCATCAGAGGCTAAATGTATTGTGTGTCGTTCCCTGATGGAACTATCTTACATAATATCTGATGACATTTAGATAGCAAGTTGATAAACCTTTTGAAAACAGTAAGTGATGAGCTTCATTCCTTAGCTTCCTAAAGTTTCCTTTATTAAAAAAAAACGCATTTCAGTTTTTCTTAGCCTCAGTTTGTTCTAATTTTTTTCTAAATTTTTTTAGCAATTTCAGTCTCATTGTTCTTATAAAGTGTGTTCATTTAAAGTAAAAATGTGAGGGCTCACCACAAAATGAGTCTAATGGTATGAAAATCCAAAGTTGAGTTATTGGTACCTTCAAAGTAGAGCATAATATCAGCTGTAATCTACACTTCAAATGACATTCATTGGTTAAGTAGATCCTACGGTGCGAGTATTTTAAGTTTCATGGATGGAGACAGTTTTGAGAAAATTGCCCATTTCTACAGGAATAAAAAATAAACAATTAAAATACTATTAACCTTAGAAAATCATCATTATGGACACTTCCTTACGTGAAAACTGACCTAAAAAGTATATTATGATGAAATAACATAGTATTCATATTTGGTTAAAACTAAATTTCTCAAAAGTGTGACTTCAGACCTGTTTTTGGTGAATTATCTCAATTTGATCTCACCTACGATGCAACCCATTTTGTGTTGAGATCTCACAAATGTGTATTACACGGTTGGCTACAATGTTAAACAAGAAACACTGTCAGTCAAAAGCAATCCATTTAAATGTTTTATGTAATTAACCTTTACTTTTGTTACAATTAAACTGTAGTTAACTCATTATGGTTTATTGTGGCTTGTTTACACTTCAGACTTGAAAGTACAACTATTGTGTGAGGCTTTAGTATACCATTGTTATACCTAAACTTTCTACTATATCCTTGAAATAGGTTGTAGTACAGTAGTCTAGCATCTATTGTCTTGCAACTACTTCTGAGTTCATAAGTTTGTTTCTTTGTTAAGTTTGATCGGAGAACAGCATGATTTTCAAGCTTTATACAAAACTCACCTCTTCAGAACTACTACTACTACTTCAGAAAATACGTTGCTATTATATTAACAGATCTACCTACAAAACAATGCTGTTAAAATCTCTTTATAGGATCAATCTTTCAGAATGTTCAAGAAGTTCTTTCAAGATATAGGTGTTACAATTTGGCATAGTTTTGATTGTTCTGAAAAAGGAAGTTATATTTCAAAATAAATTTAAGTGAATTAAAATCAATACTATATCCCTGATGATAATTTCTTATTGTCATATATATTTATCACATGGGGCAATGTAAAAACCACCAAATTGTCACACTGGAAGTTATTGAGAGATGAGAAAAAATAAAAAACAAGAAATATAAAAAAATACAAAGGAAATTTTGTCTATTTTGTTCCATAACATTGGTTATAGATGTCAGATTCTGATTATTATCCCCTCATTTTAAAGCTTCCAACAAGTGTAATGTGGTTTCAATATTAACTCTATTTTAAATTTGGCGGCAATTGGTGTGTTTGCCAGAATTCTATAGTAATTTCTTTTGTCAAAAATGTCTTCTAAATTTAGTTCATATATGTTTTAAAAAAATGCCCATATCCCAATACTTACTACTATAAAAAATGATTTTTTTTATTAACATTTTGCAGTAAGTAGGCTAATATTTGGTTCAACTAATCAGGCATTCATTTGCTTCATAATGTATCTATCTTGTGGCGCATCTCAGTACATTCCACTATATATGCAATTTTTTTAAATTTGTACAAGATTTTGAATATTTCCTTCAAGCTATTCCAATTTATTTTAAGAGTTACCAAAACATACATATCTTGTTGAATTTTCAACAAATAGTAGATCTATAATTTCAATAGTAGATCTATAATTTTAATAGTAGAAGTATAATTTCAATAGCAGATCTATAATTTTGTTCCAAAGAAAGGACCTCTAGAAACAGTTGCATGATTAAGTAATGCATTGTGTTCCCAGGTGAACAGAAAATTTAAGATTATATATACACTCAAATACCTGATGTAATAATATTTTAAAACCATTTTATCACTTAAGAAGGGACTTAAACCATTGACTCTAAGGTACATTGTCGTTACTCTACTGGCCAGCTAAGGAATGTTCTTAAATGGGTTGCATAGAATAACTGTGAAGACTTTATTTAACATAAAAGTAGAAAAAATCCGACCAAGATTGACATACTAAAAGGAAGTCCCAGTATCTCATCAGTGCAGTTAAAGGGTGACCAAGATGGAGTTGTGTGACCATCTCTGGCAGTGCTGAGGTAGCCCCATGTTCAAACATAACAATGAATGGATACAGCCAGGCCGTTAATATATACATGACAGCCAGGTGTGAATAAAAATATCAGAAAATGATCTGCACCTTCTTGGCAGTTGGCATGTTAAGATAGGTGAAGATACCTTTAAATAAAATCTCGTTGATACTGAGGATATTTGTGAGGTCTCACCACCACAAAATGAGTCTCATGGTAGGAAAATCCAAACCTTAGTTATTGGTACCTCTTCTAATAGAGCGTAATATAAGTTATTCTATACTTTAAATGACAATCATTTGAAAAGTTGATCCAAATATATGAGCATTTAAAATTTTCATGTATGGAAATATAGTTATAATAAATCAAAGATAAAGCAATCTAATTGAAAACAATTAAAAACTATAAATCTTAAAAAATCTGCATAAAGGACACTTTCCTGCATAAAAATTTACCTAAAACTAAAAAGTGTATAATAATCATATAAAAGTGCCCTAGTACTCATAATTGAATAAAATATTAAATTTCTCATAAATTTGACTTCAGGCCTATTTTGGCGATTATCTCAATTTGATCTTACCTATAATGTGAATCATTTTGTGGTGAGACCTCACATATAATCCTTTTCAGCTGTGAATTACTGTAAAGTCTATTTTTAATACATGACCATTGGTAAAAAAGATAACACGTTTAAAATTAAATACACTATCAAAACCAGTAAATTGTTAATTGAACATAATCAGAGCTATTTAGTTGACAAGAACTTATTTTTAATTAAATACATCTGTTTCGGTTGATTCAGAGATGTAGCAGTATGCAATACCAATATGCATATGCTATATACCTTTATCCATTTTAGAATAATGTGAATATTTAAAGGACTCTCAGAAACAGCCCTCTGGGAAAATAATCTATCTGAGCATGCTTATGCAATAATAGTACATTCTAATCAATTTTGTCGATATCTTTTAAATTGTAAATCAAATGACTTTGTATATTGTAGTGAAAGGGTAAACTAGGAGAATAACCTATGACAGAAAGCCTGCTTAGTTAAATTTCACACAAATATAGATGATATCAATCAAAAAGTTTAAAAGTATCATATGCCACACATTTTAAAATGGTTTATATTAGTTTTAAAATTTCCATCATACTTTTATGATTCAGATATCACTATTATTTCTGTTAAAATATTGTTTTAATTAATAATTTATTTTTTTAAATGTCATGAAATACTTTTATTAGTTTTAAAATTTCCACCATATTTTTATGATTCAGGTATCACTATTATTTCTGTTGAAATATATAATAATGTTGTTTTAATTAATTGAATTTTTTAAAATGTCATTAAATACATGAAATTGCAGAGGTAAAATCAATTGATGTCTTATAACATAATAAGCAAGTTGTATGGCCGAGCGGTTAATGCAGGGGAACCATGAACCATAGCTATAACAATGGCATGGGTTCGAGACCCGCCCGCACTATGGTTCTGGTGGTGGAACAAGTCTTCTTGGATAAGGACTATAAACCGTAGGCCCAGTGTATACATACGGCTCATGTGCACTATAAAGAATCAGTACATCTTTTGTGACGAGTAGGGAGATACCCCGGTGTATTGATCCATACATCCCCTTCCGTGGACAGATGAATGAGCGCTTGTATCAGGCAGCATAACATGACGTGACCCTTAGTGGCGTAGAAAGTTATAGGAATGTGTAATATCTGGTCCACAGCGCCTTGAGACTCTACTGTATAAGGCGCTATATAAATCAAACTACATTACATACATTAAATTACATTAAAAGGTTCACTCTTCGCACACAGTAGGTGCGTGTAGTTGCTAATAGACATTTTCCATTGAGAATTTCATGCATGCGTTGTAGTGGTGTCATATGACATAACGGCATTAGCAGCTTGACCCTTCGCATTTTTACATTTCGCTCAGTATTAAAAATGGGACTAAAAAACGGTGTTAAAATTATGATCAACAGAGGATTCATTATTAAAGATAATGAGAACCGAATCAAACAAATACTTAAGGTTAAACCAAATAAACTCCGAGTAATTAAAAAGAAATTATGCAAGACAGCCCTAACCTGCTCATATGTTATATGGAACGCGCGAAATTCAAATGTTTGGGAAAACATGAAAAACTTAACGTAACATTTTAAACAATCGGTTTGTATGCTTTGGTAGGGTGATAAACTAATAATTTTTTTTATGGGGCCTAATACTGTACAAAGTCTCTATGCACTTTCACAAGTATCTTTTGAAAAGATGCACTTGGTACTTTAAAGTACACGTCTGCCAGATATATACACTGGAACTTCAGTTTCTGTTTATTTTATTGCTTGTATTTGAATGCTTTAATTGTGTTTTTATTGATTTTTTAATACCATATATTTTACACGTAACTTCCTATTACAATAAAATCAACCTATTATTCATTGCCATCTGAAATTTCCAATTGTACTTTGACAGTTAAAAGAATTCAGTGAAAAATATGATTACCATCACCATAGTAACGCATCACTTAAATTTATTGTTGCTATTATAAGGCTTCAATGGAGTATTGAATGGCTTGTTACAAATAAGCTTCAAACAGTGGTTTTTGAATTGTAAACTTAATGACACCTTATTCATGTGTTCTGGAATTTCATCACAATCTTTTCGAATTTACATGTTCACTGACTGTTACCAGCAGTATCTGAAACATGCAATGCCAGAGGTCCCAAGTCGTCTGAAAATGGTTGGAATCTACTGATTTTTTTTAGTCATCTCTTGCTTTTCTCAAAAAATATATATTTCTTCTGAAAATTGTCTCCCAAAAATATTCAGAATGGGTCTTGGCCTAGCCTAGGAGCAAAATCGGTTGTCTCTTCAAAAAATACCAGCTCTGCTCAGAGTTAAATACAATTTATATACAATAATATATATATTTTTACATATTGTTATGTACTTTTTCTGTGTTCTGTTGTTTATTGTGACTCGTCACACATTTACATTTACGAAAATTTGATCGACAAACCAACCAAAATAAAATCTCCTGATTTTTCAGTTCTCAAACTTGGGACCTCTGCTATAGCTTGGTTGTTGACATGCCTTTCAAATCGGTTGATAAAGAAAATGGTGCACCAGCTATCGGTTGCCATGGGCAGGTCAATTTCCAACTTCAGAGTCAACATTGAGGCTGGTGTGCAGTGTAGTATAGCACTAAGGGCTTGCTTACAGGTGATTCCAAAAATGGCCCAGACACGCTAAATAACCAGGAATGTGTTATTTTAATCTTAGAGGGTGAACACGAAAATAAATTCACGGAAAGCTTACGCTAGCACAAAAGACCTATGCAAGCTAGGCAGGCCACTGGCTCAGCCTTTCATTGATGTTGACCTTTTCTCATAAGACATTGTGCATTTTAGCCTTTCAGCTGCAACCGATAGGTGGCGCATCGTATTGCGAATCCACCGAATTTGGTTCTTCCCATGACCTAGCAACGCCCTCCATAAGTCTCATAATTTGTAGGATGAGAACTTGTGGTTCTCATCCTACAAGTGACAAGAAAACGACGATCACATGATGGCCGTACGACTAAACCGTCGTTCCCTGTGTGTATATTTTCAGACGCGATGACAGTCTTATACTCGTCGGCTGACGGTTTTTTTAGCGATTCAACAGGGAAATCACCGCAAGCCAAAGAGTAAAAGACTGTCATTGTGTCTGGAAACCACACAGAGTGAGCGACAGTTTAGTCGTGTGACAGTTGTACGATGTAGTGAGTGCCCGGTTTAAAATGTAGGGTCACTGTAGGGTCAATGTAGGGTCACTGTAGGGTCACTATTGATTTTCTCCTGTATTTTCCCAATCTGTATTTTCCAGAACTTGTTTATTAGAAACATATCTGATTGATGGAGATCACACTCCGATCCTGATACCAATTGGTGTGATCCTGTAAACAGTCACTTATGCCGCTACTGCATACCAATAGCTTGTGTCTGTGGTGAATTACCATGTGCCGATATGTTTTGTAACATGTTTGATATTTAACCGCTATTTGTGCTAACTGCGCACCATTTGTGGTGAGTGTGAGGCATTAGCTCACACTTTGTATGCACTACGCAAGCATGTTTGTATGCCAACAAGTCTGGATTTTTAAGTGCTCGCATGTGTTCATACTCAAATACCTGTGTGTATACATAATGTTGTACATTAATGGGTGCAGACAATGTGAACTGATTGCCATATAAAGGATTGCATAGCTTATTGTTAAATTTAAGGGTAAAGCTAACATTCGACGTCGACATGAGTAGCTGTTAAATATCAAACGGTGAAAACCTTGTACTTCGCCATCAGTGCGTGAGGTTCTCCGCCAACGTAAGCTAGTAGTATGCAGCAGCAGCATGAATGTCTGTTGCCGTACCCCATTAGCGTGTGCGTGAGTCTTAGATAAGCGAATGAATATGAGATATTTTTTCAGCCATTTGAACAATAAACTATCGGTTCAAATTAACCAATTTGGGTCAACTCAATTGATCAGCTTGCGTTAGTGTGAACCATAGTGTTCTTTATGATATCCAAAAACCAAAACACTCAAGGAATTGTCTTTGTTAGAATCAAGATGTTTATGATAAACCATTAAAGGATGAGTAATTTAATCAAATTATTGATGAAAAGACATTTTACACAGCAAAACAAGTTTCATCTTCCATTAAATAGATTAATAATATAATGAAAGTATAATAAATAGAATATATCATTTATTGATGCCAATACTTCTGGCTACAGATCATTAGATTAAAATTAATTTATACTATTGTGAATTCTGCTAAAATCGTTGTAAGAAAACCAATCAGAAACATCATCTATTCAACAATACAGCATTAACTTTTAAGAATTATTCATGCGGTAATGCAGGCCTTAGATTTAAAGCCACAATCACACTGGACCCCTTTGGTAAAACTAACACACTGACCAGTTTTCCCATAATTAGAGCAGCACAGGAAGTTTACCTAACCATGGAGAAAAGGAAACTTACCCATGCCGCGTGGTTTGTTTAACTAGGTCCCGCCTGCCCAGAAAAACTGACCAGGTTAGTTTTACCAAGCAGGAAAGTCCAATGCGAACAACCCGACTTGGGTAATCTTCCCAAGTCATATTATGAAATGGCTTTCATTGGTCAATTATTATACTCGTGTGAGTTGTGACCTTGAGTAACATGGTTTATTTTACAAATTTTACCATAGCTTGTGGTAAAACTAACTATGCCAAATAATCTTAAGTGTGAACAATGGTAAAATTTAACCATTTTAAATGTTGTCAGTTGTATTGGTGAAATATCCCTTTTTAAATCCAGTGTGAGTACGGCTTAATCAAAATCTTTTAAACACAATATTTCTGTTTTAGGATTTAAATATGTGGTAACACAGCATTAAACTAATTGCTTTGTTGTGAATTTTTGCCAAGTCAATTTAATAACGAAACCAATCATAAATATAAAATCTTCCAAACAATACAACATTTCTTTTCAGATTTATTCATGTGGTAATACAAGCATTAAAAGACTAAACCAGATATTCTTAATTTTATCCAATATAAAGCCTAATTTGATATATTAAGGATGTGACTACATCTTTGTACTAAATCATTAGTAAGACCTTCACTGAAATAAGCATAGCGTAAATGAAAATGAGCATTGCTATAGATTGAAAAGTGAATTAATTTGTTATTGTGAATGAGTTGAGTGCCAATAATAAGACTGCATTCATTGGTACATTCAACTAACTGAATTTAAATAGAAAGTATACTTTAATTACTGTAATTGTACATTAATTTACTACTTTGTTTAGTACATTATATGTTGTATTTCATCCATAGTTCTCTCAAGACATTCATTTATTCATTCATTTGCATCCAGTTATCTAACCTGCTATATATACACTCATTAAATGATTCATTTATCCATTCTTGTAATGAACTTTAATCCAATCTATCTGTCTATTCATTAATTCATCTACTGTTCCCACTCATCTATCCTTGAACTATTCATCTAAAAAAACATCCATTCTTGTATATCTTTGCATTGGCCATTTACTCATTCATTCATCTATCTTATATTGCTTCATCATCTATTTATCATTCATCCTTCATCGATCTATCCTTGTCTCAGTCTATTTATTCATCTATCGAGGTACCCTTTCATTTATCCATTCATAGAATAGTTCACTCATTCACTTTCATATTAGTTTTTTTTAAAGCTAGGCTGACACTTTCCCCGGTAAGCCATGCCGGATGTGTCATGTGAAAACCAAAGTATGTAGGTTGTATTACTAATGCTCCACGGATCCACTACGGATTACTACGAACCGTGAAGAACATGATATAGTTTTATGCAGTGCTGATACAGATATCGTACGTAGTGATATGACACTTGACACGGATTGCAAAGGAGTATTATGGGTATACTGATTTCACTACAGATCTACTACTCAAAGCCGGCGGAAGCGGTCCGGCTGGTCAGGCGTTTGCTGGAGCACTTTTTTACAAATATTGAAAGAAAACGTAAAACAAAATTTAATATAAATGTGGACTCTCCAACTTTGCCGGACCACTTATATGGTGCTTCTGCCGGCCCTGCTACTACTACCAAATCGTAGCAGCTCATAGTAATCCCTACTGATATATAGCAGTCTGCATCACAACTCACTGCTATGGAAATATGACGAGTTAACAGGAAGCATCACGGTGGTAACAGGAATCGTTATGTTACGGAACTTCTATGGAGTATTATGACTTACAATGATCTACTACGGAGGTGACACAAGTATCACAAACACAATTCCATGCTGCAAAAGTTTTGAACATTACAAAAAAATGTGGAATGCTTAAGTTTTAATAGGATACTACGGATACATATTACGAGTATACCAATTGAGTACTATGGATTAATCTGGCATATCCTACGAGATTTTCTGGGAACTTGTGAGGGGGTCTTTAGTAACCAATGACTTTTACTGAATCCCTTTACAAACAGTGGATTAATCCAATCCCATATGTCAATAATTTCTCAATTTCCATCTAAAAATATAATTTCAGATGTGATAAATATAATAGTTGTGAAATTTTCAGTGGAGTATGAAATATAGAAGCTAAGATCGATATATCTGTCAAATTTAGATGAAAAACAAAGTAATAATTCATAATTAAAAAACACAAGTTATAAAATCAAATAGATAATAAATAGGAAAATAATCCCAAAAAATGCCTATCACTTCAGCGTATTATATTTGTGGTTAATTTTTATACCTTTTTAAATAAAAATCATCAACAGTAAAAATAAATTTAGCAATTCATGATGATCTGAGAATGATATTTATGATAATTCTTACACTACACTCGTCTAGTACCCATTTATCAACACGCTGCATCTTTAAACCTTTCTTTGATAGGTTTCTCATTTTCCACAGTCTTAAATTAGAGGAGTTTATGACACATACATCAACTCGCACTCATCACCGGCAATATTGTCTCTTTTTATTATTTACTTGCAGTATGCCTCTATAACAATTAACATATTTTTATACATCAGAACAAGTTGATCCGACAATAAGAAACGGAAAGCTGCGCACAGTAGCTGTAGCTGGTCAGTGTCACCAACTGTTTGTGCACTGCACGCCATCACTTTTATTTAACCAACAAAACCGGGCTAGTGTTCCTATTCTACAACCGCCTATACAAGGCGATTGAAGATTAGAGTACGGCTACTGATCCAAAACTATACAAGTAAGGTCAGTGATCGAATGAATCGGTTCTGTATTGGGCTTGCTTTTAAACTATTAACATCATCTGCAATGGAAATTTCAAATTTCTGCGACTACGCTTGAGGCGAAAGTCGCCGAGTGTAGTAGCCTGGGTCGTTATTCGCAATTTGCATAACTCCAGAAACAGGGAACAGTTAGATTACATCAAAAAATGTTGATCTAACGAGCCATGTTAATTCAATTAATGTTTTAGATAAGTTTTGAAAAAAAACTGCGTTTGAAAATTGCTTATTGGTATCATGATTAAGCACGGTCATTTTAATTTGCATTTTTTAAGCAAATATCAGAAAATTGTTCGGGTAGTGTAGTGTTGAATGTTTTTTGAAATTTTAAAAAATGAAAATTTGAGGCATGTCGCGGCAAAACCAGCAAGTTGTAGGGAAATTGGAAATTGAGGTTTTATTATAGCCATGTTACACTTTCCGTAAGCTTTAAAATGGGGGTCAATTATCAAAATTGGACATCTATAACTGAAATTATTAAACAAAATATACACAAAATTCTTTGTATTTGTTTATATTTCCTGTTGTTTATTTGCTTATTTCTGAACAACTTCCTTTTGCGCGGATTTAAAGGGTGGGGGGGGTGGCTTATCAGGCTTAGGCCCCCCTAAAATTGACCTAAAAATATTTTGACCAGGTGAAAAATGGCAATGGACGAGTATATTTACACCTTAAAGGGGCTAAAAAGGACACCCGGGGGCGATAGGACCCCCAAATCAGCCGGAACAATGTTTTTTTTTTAATGTCAAAATTGCCGATCGAAAGTTAAGCCCCCTCTAACTTACAATCCTGGATCCGCCCCTGTTTGCCATGACTAGCCTCATTTGTTTTATTTCTGGTTATTGTGGAAAACTAACTTTATGACTTATTCCTCCTTTGGCTTGGCTCTGCCATATGTTTGTTTAATCAATTTTCTATTTATATCAAAATGATTAAACAAACAAATTAGACAGTTGGCAAAGGAAGCCTAATGATTGACATAAGTTGGATAAATTATTTGTATTTTCAGCACCCAATTACACTTCTTGTCCATTGTGTCTTTAGTGAAAGCGTGTTTGTTTATCTCTTATGAACGATGATAACAGTGATAATTATCAGAAACCAGATAACACAGTTTAATGGACTTTGAGTGTTTGTATTGTGTTAAATATATGTCCATCTGCGTTAGTATTGTTTACTTTTATTTAACCTGTATCAATATTGTATATTAATGACTAAGGTATGTTCAGACTCACGGATTAAGCGGAGCGTGATGTAAGCAAGGCGTAAGCTAATCTGCGGCGTAATGACCAAGTTGTTCAGACACAAGGCGTAGCTTTACGACATAAGGCATTTTAAAATTGCCACCAGTGGACTTTTTAATGACCCGTCCATCGTAATTGGCCATGGCAGGCTGATTGCAAATTTTGATTTGTCAACGTGTGACACAAGGACAACAGTTATTCAAGTGTACGAGGCATGCCTCCATAGCTTACGCTAATCTGGGGTTTACATGAAGTACAATTACACTCCAGATTACTGACTTGCACTACTTGCTGGATGGTTCAGACACAAATAATCGTACACTGCGTATGTTATGTTCATGTTATTGTTGAGTCTGAACATACCCTAAGGGTCTGTTCAGACTGACAGCTTAAGGATAACCACTAGGCAGGCTTAACATAAGCCACTGTAACGCCACGTATGGGGAGTTATTAATGCTGGCGGTAAGGGTAAGATTAGCATACTCTATTGAGGTAATGCTTCGTGCACTTCAATGACTTTCAATCAGTGTGCATTGACTAATCAAAATAAAAAAATAAATAAATAGGTGGCGCCCTTTATGGTCATCCATGCCTGAATGATTTTCAATCACTAATATCTTATAGAATTGGCATTTTGCAGTGAGACACTTTTAAATTTAATAATTTATCATTGCAGTGTATTGAAAACTTGGAGGTTTACAAGATATTAATTATCACATTTATATTTAACTATTAATGTGATTTTATATCTAAAATATCACGACACAACACCGTAAGCCGGAGATAAATTTCAGCTTTGCTTTACATAGACTAGCGACGATTGGCTGACCGTATATTTTATTACTTATATCTGGTATATTTATTCAAAAAACGTCAAGAAACATTACAAAAACAGTTCATTGCAGCATTGCTGCATTTAGAAACTGAATATGTATACATTAAAAAATTCCTATGTACAAAAAGTTTATATAATTACTAAAACATTACAAAGATAATCATATACCGGTAAATAGATATAAATAAAAATATTCTGCGGGCCACTTTGTTTCGGATGGCTGGGTCTCACTACTGACTATTTAAGATTCTTGTCATATATGGGAGTAGACTTTTGAGAAATCGTGCTTTAGTACAATTATCATCCTTATATGTTTTTTGAGCGTAGCATTACGTGTATATCCCATTAGAGAGTTTGATCAATTTACCCAACATTTTCAAAGAGAATGTAGGGTAATTTTGAATTAACCACCTCACTGACTTATCAAATTAAATGTTTATAAAGGATAGGAATATACTGTACAGCTAAGCGATCAAGT